>CM043882.1:23277318-23381380 GCA_024034495.1 Camelina laxa | reverse complement strand
GGATGTTCATATATTTTACCCTGTTTTCCTTAGTATATTCACATCTTTGCATCTTTTGCTATCCATTTTCACCATTATTGCATAGCTTTAGGACTAATCATGCATTAGAGTTTAGTTGCATTGCATTTGCATCTTTTCATGCATAAACAGGTGATTTTGGAGCTTAAGGAGCATGGAAGCAATGCTGAGGAAGAAGTGAAGCAATCATGAAGGGAAAGCAAGAGTTAAGGCTGAAATAACAAGGTCCGGAGTCCAACTCGACCGCACACTCGACCCAGACACTCGACCGTGGTAAGGAGGAGGACTCGACCGAGCACAGGTCGAGTTGACCGAGCCGTTGACTATTTTGTCTTTTAGTATTTTTAGGGCTTCCACTCCCCTCCTATATAAAGCCTTGTACCTGCAGCCACAAAAGTGTGCAGCTTTTTAGATATTCTCTAAACCTAGTATTTTACCCTTTGGGAATTATTCTTTTTGCATTTTTATATTTCTTAGATCTTGTACTTGAAAAAGACTAAATTCTTCAATATTGTTGGTTTCATAACTTTCTTAATATTGAGAATTCGAGTTTTATTTCTTTTTCAATATTGAAGATCTCTGTTTATCTTTCTAGTGATGCAAGTTTCATTATTTTCTGGGTTTTTGACTTTGTTCACCATGTGTTCTTGTGAATAGTTTGCTTAGGATCTTGAGGATGGATTAGGCTGGGTTGATCTTGTGGTTTATTTTATGTGGTTAAGCTTGATTGTTGTAGATCTCTTCTAGGCTAAATGTTCTTAATGTTAATCATTTATCTGAGAAGGTAGGGTTTGATTTCAAGCATCTTAGCATCACACCAATGTCTAAGGAGCATAGATAAGGCTAGATTTGGAGCTTACCATTAGGCTTGCTAAGAGATTAGAGGTCTTGTTTGGTTTGAGATGTATTGCTTAATGCCTTCTTGTGTAGATTCTTTACTATGTGAGAGCAAGTCTAGAAATGCATAGGTTTGATTGTTTCTTGCCATGAGAGTGGATTAAACATGTCTTAGAATAATATGTCTAGAGATTAGCTCAAAGTTTGTTTGAGATTTGTTGACCAAGTTAAATAACCACAATGATTAGTTCAGCCCATGAATCCCTCCTCAGGACCTTCTTTGTTAATTGATATCTTAGTCTTAATCCTGTTGCTTGATTGTTGTTTGATTCGTTTTTGCATTGCTCTGTTTTTATTGTGTTGCTCTGTTTTCACGTTTAGTCTAGCTCGACCCTGTACTTGACCTACACTCGGTCGAGTGCTTGCTCGAGTTCTTCCCCAGAGCTTGTGTTTATGATTTGTGATTGTCCTGTTTCATTTCTGCTGCATTCATTTAGTTTTCTGTTCATTGCTTGTCTTGCATAGGTTTATTTCTTGCATTATAGTAGTTTCTATTTCTGTTTTAGCTTCATTACTGTTACAATCATTCTGTTCATTTACATTCAGCATCTAGTTCTTGTAGTTTTATTTTCTACACTTTGCATTTTAATCATAGGATTGTTAGTGACAAACATCCTTTACATCTGGCTTAAATTAGATCTTTGTGCACATCTTGACTGTTCACAAACACTCAGATTGGATTGACACCTTTTATACTGCAACTGCATAAGGGGAATTGAAACACCTTACCATCCATCCATTCATTGCATACATTCATCATCATTCACATTCACTACCATCAAAACCTTGTTTCATGTGTGAAAGAAATTTGTAAGAGGATTCAAGACTAAAAACAAAACACAAATATGAAATGCAATGATATTTACAAGTGAAGGTGATAGTGGTCCCTTAAGGATTAGAGAAGAAGTTGTCCACATCCTCTTGCATGCTGTCAAATGTGTAGTTAGGGTCTTGTTGGTGACTTGGAGATGGAGATTGGGGCAGCTCGACGACAGCGATCGACCGTTACTCGGTCGAGTGTGTGTCCGAGTGGGGGGTCGAGCTGGACCGCGTGTGTGCATTACTTGTCCTTGCTGCTGGGAGAACTGCTGGTAGAACTGCTGGTAGAGTGCTGGATCCATGAATTATTGGGGTGGGATGGGAGGGTAACCTGGATAGCTTGGATAAGCAGCTGGAGGTGGGAAGCCATATGGTGATCTCGGCTTGAACTCGGTCGAGTACGCCGGGAGTGCTCGGTCGAGTGGGCGCTCGAGTGACCCGGTCGAGTGCCTCGAAAGCTGCTGTTCTCGGGTACTTGAGCTCCTCTTCCTCTGATTTGGCTCATACATTGAAGCCCTAGCTGGTTCCACAGGGTTCGCAACTCTTGAAAGTGCTCTAGTTGAGCTACTTCTCCTCAAAGGGCTTGATGGTGTAGGTGAAGAAGTCCCACTCTTCAACTCAGCAATCTCCTTCTTTAAGCCCTTGATAGACTTAGACATGTTGGTCACCTTCTTCTTCAGCTTATCAAACCTCTTCCCTTGCAACTTGTTCCACATTTGCAAAAGTGTCAACCTCTTGCTATTCTCCCTCACTCCTCTACTATCCCTTGGGTTGGGCTCATAATCCTCAAAATAGAACTGTTCCTCCCCATCAGCTACTTGTGCATTCCCAGCTTCCTCAACTCTAGCTTGAACTACTCCATCAAACAAGTGCTCCTCAACTGGCCAAAAGTCAATATTGGCTCCTTCTTGAATGGTGGTGAGCTCTTGGTTAGGCAAGATCAATTGTTTCTTCCCAAGTGTTGGAAGCTCAAAATTGAAGATGTGATTTCCTTGATGCATCTCCTTGGCTAGGATGAGAGTAGAGGTGAGGTAGCTTGAGTCAATCCATCCTAGTGAGACCCTCTCTCCTCTAAGTGGGACCTTGGCAGCTTGTAGAATTGGAGTAGTGATGCCTCCAATTGTTAGTGCTCCTCTTGAGCCTTTGTTCTCCAACTTGCCTACCCAACTTCTCAAGTAAACCATGTGGTCAATGAGCACCATTGCAAGATCAGTCTCTACAGTGCTCCCAAGGATGATGGTTCCATCTCTTGCCTTGAGGATGATCCCATTGAGAGCCATGTCAATCATCTTAAGCTCTCCCTCATTGATATTCCCAGTTTCCTTCCTTGCAAAGAAGGTGTTTGCAAGAGCTTTGTGGAAGTACCTTAGGACTGGGCTCCTTATCCTTGAGCTCTTGGAATTGGAGGATGAGTAGAGTTTGTTGTCCCCAATGGTTTCCCAAACTGAATAGAGCTCCTCTCTTGGTATCATCAAGCTCCTATGGCTTCCAACTTCAAAACCAAACACATTGGCTATCTTTTTCATTGAAAGCTCATGCCTTTTCCCCTTGATTGTGAAGTAGATGTGACCAGCTCCAACCTCAGAATCTTTCGTTGCATATGTATGCAGCTTGACAGTGGCTAGAAACTCACAACTTTCCTCCTTGTAGCCCTCCATGCAAAGCCCCATGAACTTGGTTAAGTTACTTTTCTCAAAAAGAAACTCCACATCTTCATCAATGGCAAGCTTCTCCATGGTTTCTTTGTGAGGATATCTAGTCCCCAAGAACTCCATTCTCATAAAGGCATCATAAAGCTGCCTCTTTGACAACCCACAAGATTTTGCTTCCCCATCATCTATTAACTCTTCTTCTTCACTTTCTTCCTCACTCTCATTTTCACTCTCCTCTTGCTCAACCTCAACTGTTGGCCTCTTCCCTTGGGCCTTGTGTCTCCTTATGAACTCATTGAGAGTTGGCTCCCTTTCCTCCTCACTTTCAGTCCTCTCAGGATCTTCCTCAACTGACTCTCTCCTTGGACACGACACCTGGCTCGACCGGCTGCTCGAACCACCACTCGGTCGAGTGCATGATCGAGTGGGGCGTCGAGTTGATTTTCCAGCGTCTCTTCTTGATTCAAGGCCAGCATCACGACGATCCATGGAGCTTGCAGCGATTTGTTGAGACTTCCTGGTGATCTTTGAAGACATTTTCAAAAAGAACTGAAAGGAATAGACTCAAAGCTCAAAGTTAATAGGTTAGTGACCCAAAAACTTGAAAGAACAAAGCTTGAGCAAAAGATGAACTAGGGAGAGATTTTAAAACTTGAATTTAGTTGTTTTAAGCAAATGAGAGAGTGTGAGAGGTATAATCTCGTGCAAGCTCTATATAAAGAAGCTAAGGGGACAAGGAGACAAGGGTGGAGCGTCCATACCATTCAAATTTGAATTGGGAATCTTTGACCTGCTTTTTGCTGCCACTCGACCCCACACTCGACTGTACACGGTCGAGCTCCCTTGACCAAAGTTTGAAAATTTCAAAATTTTCTTCTTGTTCTTCCCTCCACTCGATCGTTCTAGCGATTTGAGATCAAATGTGCCTTAGTTCCTTTCCAACTCGGCCGAGTACCTCTCGTGGGCTGGTTGAGTGGGCTTGCGAGTCTCCTTCTCCAAGTCCAAATCTCTCCTTACCCAACTACATTCTCACTAAAAGGCCTGTCCAACACAAACATAAAAGAAAACACATCAAAACTACAAGGAAAATAAACTATATTTACAAAGGATACCTTAGGGACTTCCTCCCTAGTGAGCTTGTTTAGAGTCACTAAGCTTGACTTTGGTTTCCTTCTTAGACTTGGTCTAGGTACCAAGGAGGTGATGAAATCCTCCCTGGAACCTCTTGGTCACTGTGAAGTTGATCCTTGATAACCTCACCCTTAACACACAAACCATACTTCTTCTTGATTTTGAGCCTTGGTCTTGCTTTCCTCAAAGACCTCTTGTTCAGCTTAACTTAGAGATCCTCAACCATACTACTCAGCACTTGAACTAACCTCTTTAGCCTTTCCACAGACTCTTCTTCAAGAGAGTGCTCAGCCTTTGGAGTTGCCTTATCACTTAAACCTTCTTGACCACCTTTCTCCTTGAAAGTAAAAGGCTGATCATCAATTGTAGGGAGGTTGGTTGGGTTATAGATGTTGAACCTTATAACTATATCCTCAGCAATGTTCAAGGTCACAAGACCTTCCTTGATATCAATGACTGCTCCAACAGTGGCTAAGAATGGCCTCCCTAGAATGATTGGATCTTCAGGTTCCTTGTCCATCTCCAAAACCACAAAATCTGTATGAATCCTTGCCTTCCCTATCTTGACAGGGACATTCTCCAACTTACCAACTACCTCTCTGTTTAACCCATCAGCTAGGCATACATGGAGGTTTGTGAGTTTGAAATCTGTCCTCCCAAGCTTTTGTGCAATGGAGTAGGGCATGACACTAATTGAAGCTCCTAGGTCACATAGGCATTGGTTGTAGTGAAGGTAACTGAATGTGCATGGTAAATAGAATGGATCTGGATCCTTAAGCTTGATTGGGATGATAACTCCTCCAAGGTCTTCAAGATCCTTCTCATCTTGAGCTTGAGCCTTTTGCTTTGACAATTCAAGCAAAAAGTTCTTATAAAGAGGATATGGTTCATACTGTTCCAAGGAAGGTCCTTTCTCCTCTTCTTTGTAAGCAATGATGATTTCTTGTATGGCCATCACTTCCTCTTGTTTCTCAATCACAACTTCTTCCTTCAAAGCCTTCTCATCCTCTTGTTGCTTAGCCAACATTTCTTTTTTCTCAATGATCTCCCTTAATTCCTTAATCTTCTGTGCTTTGAAACGTCCTAGGAATGTTAGAGGCGGTTTGTAAGCAGGAGGAATGTACTTAGTAGGCTTAACAGCTTCTGGTTCTTCAGCTCGTTGGACCACTCGATCAGGCACTCGGTCAAGTGCATGCTCGAGCACCTGGTCGAGTGCACTAGCGGATCCAGTCTACTTTGCACAAACTCACTTTTACCTTCAAGAATTGACCAATCCTCCCTATCTGGAACCTCACTGTCCTCAGTGACTTCCTCATTAGAGATGTGAATGGCTTTTGCAGTGAACTCCCTTGGGTTTTGCACAGTTTTTCCAGGGAGTTGAGTAGGTTTGGGAGCTGAAGTATAAGCAATGTTGCTCTCCATGTACTTCACTATAGAGTTCAGACCTTCAAACTTCATGTTTAGGTCATTATACTGTGATGTTAACCGCTGGTTCAACTCAGCAAACTGCTTGGCCTCCTCAATCTTTCCATTGGCTTGCCCAATCAACAGCTGTTGCATCATGTCTCTTAAGTCTTGTTCCTGGCCTTGGTTAGTCTGAAACCCTGGTGGGGGACACAATTGGGGCTGGAACACTTGTTGTTGTTGCTTGGCTGCATAGTTGGGTTGTTGTTGAGGCTGTTGAGGTGGATAGACTTGGTCTTGTGGATTGGCTACATTGGTGCTTCTATAGGAGAGTTTGTTGTTTTTAAACCCTCCTCCTTGGTTGTAGCCTTTGAATCCACCCTGGTTTTGCATATAACAGAGCTCAGCAAATTCCCTCTCCCCCTCTTGAACTGGGACCTCTTCCTCACCAATGAAGTGAATAGATTTTTGTTGGCTAAGGAGGATTCTGTCAAGCTTCTCATTGACCATCTTCAAGTCCTTCTTGTACTTCTCCTCTTGATCAATGGAGGTGGACCTTAGTGTTCTATCATAGTCCTCATTGTAGTTTCCATCTGACTGAGCAAGATTTTCAACCAACTCCCAGCCTTCTTCAACATTTTTGTTGAGGAAGTTTCCATTTGAGGCTGTGTCAAGAAGCATTCTGATCTTGGGAAGCACTCCTCTATACAAAGTACTTAGGAGGGACTCATTGCTGAAGCCATGGTGAGGACACTGAGTCTGGAATCCTTTAAACCTTTCCAAGCTTCACAAAAACTCTCATTATTCCTTTGAGGAAACCCAAAAATTTCATTTCTCAATCTAACAGTTCTAGCATTGGAAAAGAATTTGGCTAAGAAAGCCTTTTTGCAAGCATCCCATGTGGTTATTGCTCCAGTAGGAAGAGTCTTCTCCCAAAGGTGAGCCTTATATCCAAGTGAGAAGGGGAATAGCCTTAACTTGAATCCATCCTCACTGACTCCATTGATCTTAGAGAGACCACATATCCTATCAAATTCATCAAGGTGGTCCAGGGGACCTTCCATTGGAAACCCATGGAACTTGTTGGCATGAATCATGGAGATCAATCCACTTTTGATCTCAAAGTTGTTGTTGGCAACAGTAAGAGGCACAATATCAGCTCTTTTGTTATGTGTGTTTGGTGCATCTCCAGCACCAATGTTTCTTGCTTTTGGAGCTTGTTGATCTTGTTGCTCCATTAACACTTGTTGTTCTTGTTCCTGATAGATCCTTGTTTTCTGATGTCTCAGGTCCCTTGGTGGTTTGTTGATGTGATCAAGGAGTCTCTGAAGATTGTGAGGACCCTTGGACCTTGTTTGCATCAACAGAGTCGAGTACAGACTCGGACAGGCACTCGGTCGAGCACAGGCTCGAGTGGGTGGTCGAGTCGACTGGGAACTGATGTCTATTTGTATCCGGCTTCTGACTCGATCAGGTGCTCGAGCACACACTCGGTCGAGTGGTGGTCGAGTTGATGGTCGAGCTGGTACCTAAAACTCAATCACAGACAAGCAGAAGAAGAAACAAGATCAGTAGTGAACAATTGGATAAACGAACTTAATCTTAGACTTTTATGGATCCTAATTGTCATAAAAACACACTCAAATAGGCAACGGCGCCAAATTGAAACAAGATTTTTATATGTGTGAGATGATGATGATGAATGTATGCAATGAGATATGAATGGATGGATGGTAATGTGTTTCAATTCCCCTTATGCAGTTGCAGTATAAGAGGTGTCAATCCAATCTGAGTGTTTGTGAACAATCAAGATGTGCATAAAGATCTAATTTAAGCCAGATGTAAAGGATGTTTTTCACTAACAATCCTATGATTAAAATGCAAAGTGCAGAAAATAAAACTACAAGAAGTAGATGTTGAATGTAAATGAACAGAATGATTGTAATAGTAATAAAGCTAGAACAGAAATAGAAACTACTATAATGCAAGAAATGAACTAATGCAAGACAAGTAATGAACAGAAAACTAAATGAATGCAGCAGAAATGAAACAGGAATGAAACAGGACAATCACAAATCATAAACACAAGTTCTGGGGAAGAACTCGAGCAAGCACTCGACCGATTGTAGGTCGAGTACAGGGTCGAGCTGGACTAAACGTGAAAACAGAGCAACACAATAAAAACAGAGCAATGCAAAAACGAATCAAACAACAAGCAAGCAAAAGGATTAAGACTAAGATATCAATAAACAAAGAAGGTCCTGAGGAGGGATTCATGGGCTGAACTAATCATTGTGGTTATTTAACTTGGTCAACAAACCTCAAACAAACTTTGAGCTAATCTCTAGACATACTATTCTAAGACATGTTTAATCCACTCTCATGGCAAGAAACAATCAAACCTATGCATTTCTAGACTTGCTCTCACATAGTAAAGAATCTACACAAGCAGGCATTAAGCAATACATCTCATACCAAACAAGACCTCTAATCTCTTAGCAAGCCTAATGGTAAGCTCTAGATCTAGCCTTATCTATGCTCCTTAGACATTGGTGTGATGCTAAGATGCTTGAAATCAAACCCTACCTTCTCAGATATAGGATCAGCATTAAGAACATCTAGCCTAGAAGAGATCTACAACAATCAAGCTTGACCAAATCAAACAAACCACAAGATCAACCCAGCCTAACCCATCCTCAAGATCCTAAGCAAACTACTCACAAGATCCTAAGCAAACTACTCACAAGAACACATGGTGAACAAAGTCAAAAACCCAGAAAATAATGAAACTTGCATCACTAGAAAGATAAAACAGAGATCTACAATACTGAAAAAGAAATGAAACTCGAATTCTCAATATTAAGAAAGTTATGAAACCAACAATATTGAAGAATTTAGTCTTTTTCAAGTACAAGATCTAAGAAAAATAAAAGTGCAAAAAGAATAATTCCCAAAAGGGTAAATACTAGGTTTAGAGAATATCTAAAAGTTGGACTCTTTTTGTGGCTGCAGGTACAAGGCTTTATATAGGAGGGGAGTGGAAGCCCTAAAAATACTAAAAGACAAAATAGTCAACGGCTCGGTCAACTCGACCTGTGCTCGGTCGAGTGGTAGGTCGAGCTGGCTTCTCTCGTGCATTCTCCACTCGGTCGAGTCCTCCTCAGCACACGGTCGTGTCTGGTCGAGTGTGCGGTCGAGTTGGACTCCGGACCTTGTTATTTCAGCCTTAACTCTCTTGCTTTCCCTTCATGATTGCTTCACTTCTTCCTCAGCATTGCTTCCATGCTCCTTAAGCTCCAAAATCACCTGTTTATGCATGAAAAGATGCAATTGCAATGCAACTAAACTCTAATGCATGATTAGTCTTAAAGCTATGCAATAATGGTGAAAATGGATAGCAAAAGATGCAAAAGATGTGAATATACTAAGGGAAAACATGGTAAAATATATGAACATCAGATCGTCTGCTACAGTTTTGACTACCAGATAAACTAATTGGAGCAAAACCCAATTGACAAACTTTCTATACAACTATGGATTTTATTTTCAAGGTTAGTTGGTTTTCCAACTTTTCCCCAATTTTCCCAAACCAATGGATCACAGCTCTGCGGGCAATTCAATTATCTATACTTATTATGATAATCGAAGTGTACTTTTTACTAGCTAAAAACAAATACTTTTGTTTATTTTTTACTCGTAGAAGATTCTGAAATTTTACGAAGACGGTTATCTCTATATCGCACCTGTTGCTCCACTAATACAGTTTCGAGGCTATATTACAATATATATAGTTTATTACTTTATATTAATTACAAATTAAATATGTATAATTGTTACTACGAATCCGAGGAGAGTATAGAAAGACGAAACTAACAGGGCGCATGATTGATATGATCTTTCCAAGGAATCGGCACCTTCGATTTGGTAGATAGAGACACCTTAATCAAAAGACAATGAATCATCAAGAACAAGGATGATGGAATGAATGGTTGCACAAGAGTTCCGTAAAGACTCTTGATATACAGATTTTATCTTTCGACTTCGCACCAAAAAGATTGGATCTCTCAGCCTCACACCGAGGAGATCGGGTTTTTGACTATTGGAATCACACCAAATAGTCGGTTTTGATTGTTGGAATCACACCAAGCAATCGGTTTTGTTCACAAAGAACAGAAGAGAATCACTCTCAAAGAAAGATAAGGTTTTTACAAAAAGTTGGATTGATTATTTCAATGATCTTACATAAGTTTATATAGGAAAGAAAACTTGGTAAAAAAAAGCCAAGTATTAACTAATCTTGAAACTAAAAAAAACAATTAAGATAGATGGTTGAATGAAGACCCAATTCTTGTGCATGTATCTCTTCCTCCAAGGTGTCTCTAGGTGCATGTATCTATATTTTCGTCACTCTTCTTTAACCACAAAATAACGTGATTATTTTGGGTTTTCTTGGACTTGAATTAGGCTCAAAGTGGACTGGACTTGATAGACATCATCTCCAATAGACTTTTCCATGCTCTCTTTGGCCATAAGCTCTTAAATAAGTCTATTTAATGCATTCCTTAGCTTCTTAGCTCTTTAACTCTTTGATCCAATTTACTGATGAAAAACAACATGGGCTGTATAGTTTCTTCATCTTGGGCTTAGTAGCAAACACTCCTGGTTGCCATATATAATTCTGGATGCTCCTACACCAATTGGACCTAACACTCTTCAAGTGTAGAAATAGATTAACCTCCTTTGGCAAATGAAATGTATCCAAAATGGTTGTTTGGCTGGAAGAATTGATCTTCAACTTTGTTCGTGCTGAACAAGACTCAAGGGTCTTCTTGGATGGTCTCATGATCACATCATACCCCTCCTCTTGAAAAAGTTTCGTCCTCGAAACTGGAAGGCCATGGGTTGGAGAGTGTTGAAGTGATTCTTCTGGCATAGATAATATTGGATACCTCTTTATTGGTGCATTAGCTGAATCATCCATACTGACAAGGTTGTTAATGATCATGCCTTCCTTTGCAGCTTCCTCAGTCTGATCTTTTCTGACCTCTTTGTGCACTGGTAACTCGGCTTTCATTTTCTCACTCAGTGAATTTATTATTTCCAACATATTCCTCTGAACCAGCAGCTAATTATGCTCCTTTGGTGATGGTAACAAATCAAATACAACTTGCTCTTCCTAAGAAACATGAGACATCCTTGCTTGTTGGTAACTTGGCGTGACAGTAGACGCTCCATCAGTTGGTCTAGAAGTCCTCCTTATTATATGATTTGTACCATGATGGTGATGGTTGGGGACATATCGTTTCCTCAGAATAGACTTCAATTCTACTCAAGTCTCAATGGGATGTTCTCCATTTCTTCTCCTTCTTATCACCAACTGATCCCACCAAGCATAATCACATAATTCAGTGACTGCAAATCGTACCTTCTTCATTTCGCAATAGTTTTGACAACTAAAGATCGACTCAATCTTTTCCTCCCACTCTTACTTTTCCATTGAAAAGATGGAATCTTCAACTTATTACATCCAATGTTGTCATCAATTTGATCCATGCCATCTCTAGGTTGTGGCCTCCTATGACTTGAGTAGGTTGGTCCTCTTCTCTACGACTAGGCAAATTCTGTGGTTGAATTTGTTGCGCTAGTGTTTGCACTTCATTGATCCTCTCATAGATAACTTTCATCTCACTCCTCAACAACTATCGCATCTCTCCCATAAGTACTTGAACTTGTTGATCATTAGACATTTTTTTTTTCTTTTTTTTTTTTGCCTTTTTTGTCTTTTTTTTCTTGTTTCTTAAATCTTCTTTTTTCCGTTTTTTTTTTTGTCTTTTTTTTTTCTTGTTTCTTTTTTTTTCTTTTTTTCTCTATTTTTTTTTTTTTTTTTTTTTTTGGCTTCTTATTTTTTTTGAGACTGAATACAAAATTAAATAAATAAACATGAAGAAGAAAAGAAAGAAGATGAAAGATAGAAAGAATATAATAGAATGATAGAATACCAATCTCAAGGGTGTGCTCTGATACCACTTGATATGATCCTCCCACTAAATCAGCACCTTCCAGTTGGTAGATAGAGACATCTTAATCAAAAGACAATGAAGCCTTAAGAACAAGCATGGTGGAATGATTGGTTGCACTCTTGATATACTGGTTAGATCTTTCAGCCTCGCACCAAAAAGATCGGATCTCTCAGCCTCGCACCAAGGAGATCGGGGTTTTGACTATTGGAATCACACCAAGTAGTCGGTTTTGATTGTTGGAATCACACCAAGCAATCAGTTTTGTTCACAAAGAACAGAAGAGAATAACTCTCAAAGAAAGAAAAGGTTTTTATAAAAAGTTGGATTAATTATTTCAATGATCTTACATGAGTTTATATAGAAAAGAAAACTTGGTAAAAAAAGCCAAGTATTAACTAGTCTTGAAACTAAAAAAAAAACAATTAAGATGGATGGTTGAATGAAGACCCAATTCTTGTGCATGTATTTCTTCCTCCAAGGTGACTCTAGGTGCATGTATCTATATTTTCGTCACTCTTCTTTGACCACAAAATAAATTGATTATTTTGGGCTTTCTTGGACTTGAATTAGGCTCAAAATGGGCTGGACTTGATAGACATCATCCCCAATAGACTTTCCCATGCTCTCTTTGGCCATAAGCTCTTGAATAAGCCCATTTAGTGCATTCCTTCGCTTCTTAGCTCTTTAACTCCTTGATCCAATTTACTGATGAGAAACAATATGGGCTGTATAGTTTCTTCATCTTGTGCTTAGTAGAAAACACTCCTGGTTTCCATATATAACTCTGGAAGCTCCTAAACCAATTGGACCTAAGACTCTTCAAGTGTAGAACTAGATTAACCTCCTTTGGCAAATGAAATGTATCCAAAATGGTTGTTTGGCTGGAAGAATTGATCTTCAACTTTGTTCGTGCTGAACAAGACTCAAGGGTCTTCTTGGATGGTCTCATGATCACATCAATGATCCTAACATGTTCTACAACATGGTTTGATTTGAATCAAACATCCAATCTGCATAAAGATGCGTGTTTGGTTTCATTACAGAGAATTCTTAGTGTAAAGATACATTCCCCTCACGCCACAATGTGAAATTAAACCACTTCACTTTCCCTAACCGAAACCCATTAATAATATTAATTAGCATATATTTTTCAACATGCTCATACTATTGCAAAGACTAAGACTACACATAAATCATCAATACAATAAAAACTGAATGTGCTTCTCTCCAGTGTTTATACCTCAGCTTTTTAGTTGAAGGAGGAGCTGACACGTCAGTTAAAACAACTGGCCAATCAAATCATAAGGTTTAATATAGCTTAATGTTTTTGTCCAATAATAATCTTTCTCCACTCAACATCATTATTTCTTTCTGTTATGGGACCCAGACCAATTACAATGTTACCCAAATAAAACAATAAAAGAATCCAAATTAACAACCTGTATACGGCAACTGAGGAAATTGACGAGCAACGCACACTCAACACCAGAGGAAATAAGAGGACATCGAAACCCTAATTAGATGTCATCCAAAGAAAAGATCAATAGTCTCACGCCATGCTTGAAGCAAGTGAAGGCTACGAGTCTCTCATACTTGATGTTATGTTTCAGATTTGGCTGCTAAATTGAATGTTAATATTCCTCTCTTTTTCTGTATAGAAATTTCCACTCTTTCCTTAGTTCTAAAACTCAAAGGATAATTTAGATAAGAGGAAGCTCCCAACAAATCCACCGAGTCAACGACGATGACTTTAAAATGTTATCTTCTAAAATTGAATAGAAAAACAAAAATTCAATATAATTTAATGATAAAAATAAAACTTGAAAAATGTTTTGATGATATTTATATTGATAATGATAACTTTTAAAAAAATTATTTTCCATTTACTTTTCAATAATTTTAAAATACATTCTCAGTGATAAAAATTATTTTAAATTAAAATAAAAATAATTATTATAGTTACGCCATTATTTATAATATATATATATATATATATTGGTCTATACCGCTGATGGAATCTTTTTCTGTTAATTTCTGTGTGCCCATTAAAACATATGTCATTTTCAAGATTTTAAGTGACAAAATCATCTAGTAGTTTATTGTTGGACTTGAAAATTTGAAGGTTTAAAGTCGAAGTGCCACTCTTAATTTTTTTAAGGAGATTTTCTCTTACAAAAATGGATAAGCAAATTTATGAAGAAAAATGTTTTTCTTCTCAATCTTCTCACTTTTTCCTGGCTGACGTTGTAAAGCAAAGACACTTGGGTCGAAGAAATTAGAATTGAGTGATTTATGTATGATATATTGATGTTCATATATTTTACCTTGTTTTCACTTAGTTTATTTACATCTTTTGCATGATTTATAAGCATGTTTGGCCATTATTATATAGCTTTAGGACTGTTTATGCATTAGAGTAGGTTTGCATTGCATTTGCATAGTTTCTTGCATAAACAGGTGATTTTGGATCCTAAGGAGCATGGAAGGAGTGCTGATGAGGATTGGAGCTATCAAGTGAAGAGAACAAGGGAGTTAGAGCTGAAGAATCAAGACTCGGAAGTCCACTTGACCGCCCACTCGACCAGACACTCGACCGTGTGCGGAGAAGGACTCGACTGGCTGGAAGAAGCAGAAGAAGAGGTCACTCGACCAAGCACTCGACCGAGCACCTGATCGAGTTGACCAAGCCGCCTTACTATATTGTCTTCTAGCCATTTTAGGACTTCCCTTCCTTTCTATATATACCCCTTGTACCTCATGGCCGCCCACAAGTCAGACCTAGTCATAAAAAAGTATTTTGTAGCCACCAAAAACCTAGTTTTTACCCCTTTTGGGATTTATTTACTTTTTGCTACTTTTTGCTTAGATTCATAGCTTCTTTTGTATGATCTCAAGAGATATTTGATACTTGTTGGTTTCATAACTTTCAAAGTATTAAGAATTTGAGTTTGATTTCTTCTTCAATATTGTAGATCTTCATCTCATATATCTAATCACGCAAGTTTCATTGATTTCTGGGTTATTTACTTTGTTTATCATGTTTGGTGATTGTGAGTAGTGTTCTAGGATCTTATGGATGGTGTAGGCTGGATTAGGGTTATGGTTGTTTAGATTGGTCAAACTTGTTTGTTAAAGATCTCTTCTGGGCTAGATATGCTCTATGCTATCCTTATATCTGAGAGGGAAAGGTTAGATCTCAAGCTCCTTAGCATCACACCAATGTCTAAGTTGCTAGATAAGGCTAGATCTAGAGATTATCATTAAGCATGCTAAGAAATTAGATGTTTTGTTTGATTTTTGAGTTAAATGATGTGGTTGTTTATTGCCTGCTTGTATATTTCCATTGCTGAGTGAGAACTAGTTTAGGAGTATCTAAGCTTGATTGTTATTGCCATGAAAATGGATTAGCAAGGTATTAGGAGATCATTGTCTAGAGATAGCTCATGTTTGATTGATGTTTGTTGGCCAGTTTAGATAACCATAGCCTGAGTCCAGCCCATGAATTCATCTTTAGGACCTTCTTTGTCTATTGATTTCATTCTGCTCTGTTTTGTTTGATGCTCTGTTTCTGTTCTGAGATTTCGACCCACTCGACCTAGTTTTTGATTGAGCATCTGATCGAGTGCTTGCTCGAGCTCCTTCCAGAGTTTGTTGTTTATGTTTTGCATCTGTCCTGTTTCATTTCATGTTTCATTATAGTTTCATTCCTATTTCACTGCATTAAATCTTGATTAATCCTGTTCATTACTTGTCCTGCATTAGTGTAGTTCCTGTTTCTTGTTTAGTATCATTATTGTTTTGATCATTCTGTTCTCTTTGAATTTAGTGTCTTGTTTTAGTACTTTTAGTTCATTGCATTCTATTATTGTCATTAGGTTGCTAGTTAAAAACCTTCATCATATTTGGCTTAACTTAGATAAGTGTTCACATCCTGATTGCTTGCATCACACTCATTATGGTTTGACATCCCTTATGCTACAACTACATAAGGGTAATTGAAACACCTTGCCATTCATCATCATCATCCATATCATTCCATCATCACACCATCAAAAGAACATGTTTCATATATGTTTATACACTAATCCTGTAGATTTTTTTTTAAGAGAAGCATGTTTAATGGAGCATGACTTTAGAGTTCACATAATATATGATTAAGTTTTTAAAAATGAAATTATCTTAATTTAAATTAGAATTCAAACAGTGGTTTGATCACCATGATTAAGGCTAACAACTTTCATGGTTTACCAATGGAGGACCCATTGGAACACCTTGATGAGTTTGATAGGATATGTGGCCTCACCAAGATCAATGGTGTTAGTGAAGATGGATTCAAGTTTAGGCTGTTTCCCTTCTCACTTGAAGACAAAGCTCATCTACGGGAGAAGACACTTCCAACTGGTGCTATCACGACATGGGATGCTTGCAAGAAAGTCTTTCTAGCTAAGTTCTTCTCTAATGCTAGAACTGCAAGGTTAAGGAATGAGATCTCTGGTTTTGCACAAAAGAACAATGAGAGCTTTTGTGAGGCATGGGAGAGATTCAAAGGCTTCCAAACTCAGTGTCCTCACCATGGTTTCAGCAATGAGTCTTTGCTCAGCACTTTATATAGAGGAGTTCTACCTAAGATCAGAATGCTTCTAGATACAGCCTCCAATGGTAACTTCCTCAACAAAAATGTAGAAGAAGGCTGGGAGTTGGTAGATAATCTAGCTCATTCAGATGGAAATTATAATGAAGACTATGACAGAACAGTAAGGTTTGTCTCCAATGATCAAAAGGAGAAGTACAAGAAGGACTTGAAAGTAATCAATGAGAAGCTAGATAGAATTCTACTCAGCCAACAAAAGACCATTCACTTCATTTGTGAAGAAGAGCCTCAAGTTCAAGATGGGGAGAGAGAGTTTGCTGAGCTCTGTTACATGCAAAACCAAGGAGGATTCAAGGGATACAATCAAGAGGGAGGTTTCAAAGGTTACAATCAAGGAGGAGGATTTAAGGACAATAACCTCTCCTATAGAAGCACCAATGTAGCAAACCCTCAAGATCAAGTCTACCCTCCTCAACAGCCCCAACAACAAAACAACTATGCACCCAAGCAACAACACCAAGGGTTCCAGCCTCAATTGTGTCCCCCACCAGAGTTTGAGACTAACCAAGGCCAAGAACCAGATTTAAGAGCTATGATACAACAATTGCTATTTGGGCAAGCAAATGGGCAGATTGAGGCAGCAAACAGATTTATTGAGATGAACAAGAGGATGGAAAATATCTACAGTGAGCTACATGCCAAGTTTGACACACTGAATTCCAAGCTAATGACTATGGAGAGTAGACTAAATTCATCTACAATGCATGGCCAAAACAAGGGCAAAGCCATTATGAAATCTATAGAGTTTGCTAATGCTATCAACCTCCGTAGTGGAAGAGTATTACCAACAAGACTAGGAGCACTGCCAGACACTAATGACAGTGAAGAGCAAGATGGGGAGGGTTTTCAGTAAGAGATACTCAGAATGAAGAGAAGACTGAACTCGAACAACCACTCGACCGAGTGCCTGATCGCGCACAGGATCGAGCAGCGGACCAAACACCTTTTCAGGAGAAGACTGAGCCAGTTGCCACCAAGGAAAAAGAAGTCCGGTTCATTCGTCCCCTTACAAGCCTCCACTACGTTTTCCAGGGAGATTTAAGAAGCAAATGGTTGAAAAGTACAAGGCATTATTTGATAAACAAGTTAGAGAGATTGAGCTTAGGATGCCTCTAATAGATGCCTTTGCTATGATCCCTACTTACCAGAAATTCTTGAAAGATGCTGTGATGGAAAGGATCAAAGAAGTTCAAGGGGTAGTGATCCTTAGCCATGAGTGTAGTGCCATAATCCAGAAGCAAGTGAACCCACAAAAGTTAAGAGATCATGCTTCCTTCACTCTGCCTTGCTCCATAGGTCCTTTGACTTTCAGCAGATGCCTTTGTGATTTGGGAGCTTCAGTTAGTCTAATGCCTCTATCAGTTGCTAAGCGCCTGGGGTTTACAAGGCATAAGCCATGCAATATATCTCTGATCTTAGTTGATAGATCAGTAAGATTGCCACATGGTGTTCTAGAAGACTTACCAGTTAGAGTTGGAACAGTGGAAGTACCAACAGACTTTGTAGTCTTGGAAATGGATAAAGAGCCAAAAGATCCTTCGATCTTGGAAAGATCTTTCCTAGCCACAGCAGGGGCAATAATTGATGTGAGAAGAGGGAAAATTGATCTTTACTTGGGAGAGGACCTTAGGATGACATTTGACATTGTAGAAGCTATGAAGAAACCAACAATTGGAGGACAAGTCTTTTGGGTTGAAGAAATGGAAGGTAGCAAGAGAATTGATGGAAGAGGTAGCAGAGTGAGATCACCTTAAGACTGCTTTGACCAAAAGTGGGGAAGAAGAATTCCTCTATAAAGAAACCAAGGCTTATGAAGAGATGCTAGACTCCAGCAGAGAATTCGTCAATCCATAGGTTTTTGAAGGGTTACCAGCATTAAGAGAAGAGGTATGGTCAGTTCAAATAGCTGATACAGAGAGCTCGACCACCCACTCGAGCATGCACTCGACCGAGTGCCTATCTGAGTCAGTGATCGAGTGCCTGTCAGAGACCTTCATAGATGACTGGTCTGAGCTAAAAACACCAAAAGTATAGCTTAAATCTCTCCCATCTGGGCTAAGGTATGTTTTTCTGGGTAAGAACTCTACTTATCATGTAATAGTGAATGCTAAATTGAGTAGTGAAGAACTTGATTTGCTTGTAGTTGAGCTAAGGAAGTATAGGAAGGTTATTGGTTATTCTTTGGATGATATTAAGGGAATTTCACCTAGTCTCTGCATGCATAGAATCCACCTTGAAAAAGAATCTTACTCTAGCATTGAACCTCAAAGAAGACTTAACCCCAACCTAAAAGAAGTAGTCAAAAAAGAGATTTTAAGTTTCTTGATGCTGGTGTGATCTATCCTATTTCTGATAGTACTTGGGTCTCACCAGTACATTGTGTCCCTAAAACATGAGGAATATAGAAGCTTAATTCTGCCTCTATGAAAGATCATTTTCCTCTTCCATTTATTGATCAAATGTTAGAGAGATTAGCCAATCATACCCACTACTGTTTCTTGGATGGATATTCTGGATTTTTCCAAATACCAATTCATCCTAATGATCAAGAAAAAACAACTTTCACATATCCATATGGTACTTTTGCTTATAGAAGGATGGCATTTCGACTATGTAATGCTCCAGCTACCTTTGAAAGGTGCATGATGTCAATTTTCTCTGATCTTATTGAGGATGTGGTTGAGGTTTTTATGGATGAATTCTCTGTCTATGGAGACTCTTTCTCTTCTTGTCTTACTAATCTATGTAGGGTTTTAAAGAGATGTGAAGAGACAAATCTTGTTCTAAACTGGGAGAAGTTCCACTTCATGGTTGAAGAGGGGATAGTTCTTGGTCCCAAGATTTCAGAAAAGGGTATTGAGGTTGATAAGGCAAAGATTGAAGTCATGGTTCAGCTTCAACCACCAAAGACAATGAAGGATATAAGAAGCGTCCTTGGTCATGCTGGGTTCTACAGAAGATTCATCAAGGACTTTTCAAAGATAGCTAGGCCATTGACAAGATTGCTTTGTAAGGAGACTGAATTTAACTTTGATGAAGACTGCTTGGAGGCTTTCAAGGAGATCAAAGCTGCCTTAATATCAGCACCAATAGTCCAAGCTCCAAACTGGGATCTTCCATTTGAGATTATGTGTGATGCATCAGATTTTGCAGTAGGAGCTATTCTAGGTTAGGAAAAAGACAAGAAGATAGATGTTATTCAAAATGCTAGTAGGACCTTGGATGAGACTCAAGGGAGATATTCAACAACAGAGAAGGAGCTTCTTGCAGTGGTGTTTGCCTTTGAGAAATTCAGAAGCTACTTAGTAGGATTCGAGGTGATTGTGTATACTGATCATGCTGCTTTGAGGCACATCTACTCAAAGAAAGATACCAAACCAAGGTTGTTAAGATGTATTTTGCTTCTCCAAGAGTTTGACAAGGAAATAGTTGATAAAAAGGGGATAGAGAATGGAGTAGCTGATCACTTGTCTAGAATGAGGATAGAAGAGGAGATTCCAATTGATAATTCAATGCCTGAGGAGAAACTGATGCAAATCTAAGCCACTCGACCTACTACTCGGACTAGCACTCGACCGAGTGTGTTTGGCTGCTCGATCGAGCAGAATCAGATGGAGGAATGGATGGCACTTGAAAGTGAAGATTTACCTTGGTATGCTGACATAGTCAATTACAAGGTGTGTCAAGGAATCCCAGCAGACATGGATCCTTACAAGAAGAAGAAATTGCTTAAGGACATCAATGGTTACTATTGGGATGAACCATACCTTTACAAAAAGGGATCAGATGGACTCTTTAGGAGGTGTATAGCAGAGAATGAAGTTGAAGGAGTGTTGGGACACTTTCATGGTTCTGCTTATGGAGAGGATTTTGCAACCTTCAAGACTGCCCAAAAAGTTCACAAGCTGGTCTATGGTGGCCTACATTGTTCAAAGACACTCACAAGTTCATTACAAAGTGTGATGCATGCCAACGAATGAGAAACATCACAAGAAGAAATGAAATGCCCCAGAATCCAATTCTTGAGGTTGAGATATTTGATGTGTGGGGAATTGATTTCACGGGACCCTTTAACCCTCCTTCAAATGGAAATGTTTACATATTGGTAGCAGTGGAGTATGTCTCCAAGTGGGTACAAGCTATTGCAAGTCCTACCAATGATCACAAGGTGGTTCTTAAGCTTTTCAAGACCATAATCTTCCCAAGATATGGGATTCCAAGGGTTGTGATTAGTGATGGAGGGACATACTTCATCAACAAGATTTTTGAAGGAATGCTAAGGAAGAATGGAAATAAACACAAGGTGTCTACAGCCTATCACACTCAAACAAGTGGGCAAGTTGAAGTTTCAAACAAGCAAATCAAGGCCATTCTATCAAGAATAGTAGGAGCAACAAGAAAATATTGGTCTAGCAAACTTGATGAAACACTTTGGGCTTATAGAACAGCTTTCAAGACACCAATATGAAGAATTTCATTCCAACTTGTTTATGGAAAGTCTTGTCATCTCCTAGTTGAGGTTGAGTATAAATTTCTATGGGCAATCAAGCTTTTGAACCTGGATATAGAGACAGCCCAAGCTAAGAGAAGCATTGATTTGCATGAGCTTGAGGAGATCATATTGGAAGCTTATGAGAGCTCCAAAATCTACAAGGAAAGGACAAAAGCCTTCCATGATAAGAAGATTTTCATTAAGGACCTAAAAGCTGGAGACCAAGCTCTACTTTTCAATTCAAAGCTCAAGCTATTCCTTGGAAAATTGAAGAGTAGATGGGGAGGTCCTTTTGAAATAATAGAGATTTTACCATTTGGAGCTATCACACTCCTCAACAAGGATGGTAGTGAGTTCACAGTTAATGGCCAGAGAGTTAAGAAGTACTGGGGAGAAAAGGAGAAATAAGAGAAGTTCACAATGCTTCTCAAGGATGCTCCTCAAGCTTGAAGAAATAAGGAGAGTCAAGCTTAGAGACTTTAAACAAGCTCACTAGGGAGGAAGTCCCTAAGGTATCTCTGTCTATATTATTTAGGTTTTTGGTATTTTGATATTTGTTTTGGTGTTTTCATGGTTAGGAAAGCAAGGGAGTCTAAACAGAAAAAGAAAGGAAGGATCGGAAGTCAACTCGACCGACCCACTCGACCGGGCACTCGACCGAGTACCAGTCGATGGCCATCGTCGAGTTCCCCCTTCACCACCTCCAACTCAGCAACAAGACCCCAACTAAACCTATGACAGAATGAATGATGCTGTAGATACATTCTTCCAAAACGAATGAGGTAACAACATCACCTTACCTTTGTAAATACCATTGCATCTTTAGTTTTTTTTTTGTTTTTAGTCTTGAATCCTCTTACAAATTTCTCTTACACAGTGGACTGTGTAATTTAAGTTTGGGGGAGGGTTTGAGATAGTATTTGATGTTGTGTTTTGTTTTCTTATTTCATATTATGTTAGTATTTGCATTTCATCTAAGCCATAGAAAAAAAACAAAAATAATTTGAAAATTTTTGCAAAAATCTTTATAAAAAAAGAGTGTTCATGTAGTTTGCATTGCATATTAGGATCTTGTTAGTATGTTTCATATAGGACTGTTTTGATATTTTGCATTAGGGATCTATGATGAGTTTAACCTTGTTAGCTTGTTTAAATTCACTAACCTAGGATCAATGCCCAAGTTAATAGTACTTTGATGCTAGTTGAGTAGCTAGAAACATAAGATTGAACCATGTCTTGAATTCCTATATTGCATTCTAGTCTAAATTGAAGCATGTTGTGATTTGATGGCGGTTCCTATTTATAAGAACCTAATATTGACTTTTAATTATCATCTTGTGCATTGCTTTAAAATCATGGATACAATATACATATTTCGATCATCTTTCTGTTTTTGTTTAGACCGAACATACTGTATGGTATTGGACCCATGAGTGATCGGCTCACGTATCATGCTATTTCTAACAACAAGGTGTCGTGACTTACCATTATAAACTTGACTATAAGCTCTAGCCAAAGTGGCTTACTATCACAATGTATACAATTTAGTGATACTGGTCTCGGCCACAATGGAATCTCATAGACTAAATTTTTTAGCCATTCCGCCTCTTTGCTGGCAGCCGCTAATGCTATGAACTTTGATTCTATAGTCGAACTTGTAATACAAGTTTTTTTTCTAGAAGCCCAAGAAATGGAACCTCCACCAAATCTTTGATGCCACTGTTTAGGTGCTTGCTTCAACCCATACAATGACTTTATTAAGTTACACACCTTTTGCTCATTCCCGGGCATAACAAACCCTTCAGGTTGCTTCATATAGACTTGTTCTTCCAAAACACCGTTCAAGAACGCTGTTTTAACATCCATTTCATGGATCACAAGATAATTAATAGCTGCTAAAGCAATTGATAATCTTATAGAAGATATTCTAGCAACAGGAGCATAAGTATCAAAATAATCGATACTTTCCTTTTGTCTAAAGCCTTGGATAAACAATCTAGCTTTAAACTTGTCAATTGTTCCATCGACTTTCATCTTCTTTTTGAAGATCCGCTTGCACCCTAGAGTCTTGCAACCAGGTGGGAGAACTCTTAAGATCCATGTATTATTCTCTATGATGGAGTCTATCTCATCGTTTACCGCTTCTTTCCAAAACGCAACGTCTTGAGACTTCATAGCCTCATCAAACGTTCTAGGGTCCTCATCAACATGATAACAGTATGAATATTGAAATTCAACCTCATCTCTTGACCCCTCATCTAAATAAAGCTAAAATCAGGACCGAAAGATTTTCAATTCTTCCTCGCTTGCTCTTGCGGAGCATAGGTGACGTGTTAGAAGGAATGAGTGTGTCATCTCCTTCATTTGTTCCACTTGAACTAGGAATCAGGTCCTTTGGTCTAGGTATTGATGAGAAAAGAGTCTCATCAAATATTGCATCTCTTGACTCAATCACGGTGTTAACCGATATTGAATCATTAGGTTTTATGACATAGAACCTATAAGCCTTGGAATTCTCAGCATATCCAATGAAGATGCAATCAATACTTATTTCTCCCAAAGTTTTAATCTTTGGTTGGGGTAGTCTAACGACTGCCCTACAACCCCTAACTCGGAGGTAATTCAAGTGTGGTTTCTTTTTGTACCAAAGCTCATATGCGGTAATCTTGTTCCTGTTTTTAGGAACCCTATTTAATAAATAGCAAGTCGAGAGCATGGCTTCACCCAAAAATCTGTCACTTAATCCGGAGTAAGATAACTTGGAATTAACCATTTCTTTTAGGATTCTATTTTTCCTATCAGATACACCATTTTGTTGTGGTGTATATCGAGCTGTAATCTCATGTATAATTCCCACAGACTAAAAATAAAGAGGTTCATAATACTCTCCACCTCTATCGGTGCGTAACTTCTTAATCAAGTCGCTATCTTGTAATTCAACCTCGGTTTTATAAACCTTGAACTTATCTAGGATTTCATCTTTAGCATGTAATAAATAAACATAACAAAACCGAGTATGATCATCTATGAACGTGATGAAATACTTTTTGTTCCCTAAATATGGTACGTAGCATGCAAATCACATAGATCACTATTTACAAGTTCTAGCGCCTTAGAATTCTTTAGATACTCTTAAAAGGTTTTCTAACTATCTTAGTCAACATACAAGTACTACACTTCTCTAAATTTATGTCAAAATTAGGAATCAATCCTTCTGTAGACATATCAATCATTCTTTTAGAGTGCACATGACTTAATCTTAAATGCCATTGAGAAGAATCATTTTTGCTAGAACATGCCATGTAAATAGAACTCACAACTTTATTAATATCAAGCATAAGCATGCCATTACAAAAATATCCAAATCCAACAAAGATACCAGCTTTAGATAAAAATACTTATCCGACTCATACACTTGTTTATAACAACACTTATTTAAAACACTATCGGAGACAAAGTTCTTTTTAATTATGGGTACATGAAGTACATTATTGAGATCAATAATTTTCCCGGAACTAAACTCCAGCACCACTATTTCACGGCCTAGGATAGGAGCGGTTGACTCGTTGCCCATATGAAGTACGGAACCATCTTGAACTAGTTCATATGTCTTGAACCAGCCATGATCATTGCAAAGATGTGTAGTTGCACCCGAGTCAATCCACCACGTCACTCCATCATCCTGCATATAAAATGCCTCAGAAATGTTTGATACATAATACACATTTGAATGTGAATCACTTACAAGATTTTGACCTTGATGAGTGATTTGGCCTTGGTCCTTAGACTCTTGCCCTCAACAGTTTTGTCCCATTCTATTATTATCCTTTACAGCTCGGCAATCACGTCTAAAGTGACCCGGCTTGTTACACAACCAACAAACACTCTTAAGTTTTTTGTTAGGTCCACCGTAGGTGTTGTCATTAAAGGGACGTTTCTTCCCCTTATTCTTCATCTTATAACTCCCACCTTCCTCCGTCATATTGATTGAAGAAGGTTCAGCCTCTTTGGGTTTTCCACCCTCTTGTATCCTTAGAGATTCCTCTATGCGCAAATGACTACCAAGTTGTACCGTAGACAACTCTTCCTTTTTGTGTTTTAACATGCGCCTAAAATCTTTCCATGAAGGCGGCAGCTTGTCGATGATACTCGACACCGAGATGGATTCATCAATCTTCATGTTGTGTTGAGCAAATTTCCCAAGGATGCGAAGCAATTCATTGTATTGCTCCATAACAGGCCTTGAATCAGACATCTTGTAATTATTAAAATTACTAACAAGGAACTTCTTACTAGAAGCATCCTCAGCCATGTACTTTGATCCCAACGCATCCCTCAGTTCCTTTGTAGATTCGACATTTTGATAGACATCAAATAGAGGATCAGATATACCGTTAAGAATGTGGCCACGGCATATGTAGTCATCGTTCTCCCACTTGAGTTGCTTCCTTGTCTCTTCCACACACTCTTTCTCAGCATCCTCCGTCACGATAGGCATTGGCATGCTTAGAACATACACCACATTGAGTGTGGTGAGAAGGAAATGCATCTTCTTATGCCATCTTCGAAAGTCCACTCCCTCAAACTTGTCCAACTTGCCAAAGTTTGAATTCATCTCACGCACCGATGCACTCGTCATAGTTTACCAGAACTACTCTTTAAGAATGTTGTAAATGTGGTGTAACTCCGGATCATAATCGTACGGTGAACTTAGATAATGATTGAATCGCGCAAAGGAGTACTTTCTTTAAAGAGTATTTTAACCCTTATCAAAAGTCTTGGGTTACACAAAATCTCTCGCAGGATACGACAATCAAAGTTTCTCTCTTATTCTAGGCTAAGATACAAGAGAAACAAATAAAAAATTTCTAGTGTTTGTTTTTGTGTTATCACAAGAGATTCGCTCAACCTCTCTCTTCTTGTGATATATAGTACTCTGTTTTTTGTGCTTTTCTCCTCTGTATCGATGCATAAAAACAGAGTGTACATATATATATGCCCAACGGTTGTTTACGAATGTTTGCAACCATTCGTTTAGTAACCACAAACCAAAAGTCACAATGGTTTATTAATCTAACGGTTGATACACTTAAATTTCCAATAGTACTCTCATGCATGGACAAAAAGAGACTAAAGGAAAAATGAAGTTTAAGATAAATAAAAATAAAAATAGGACACAGAATCCGTACATGAACTCATTACATTTCAACAAAATAAAAGGAACATATTATAGTCTTATAGCCTTCGATTCTATGTCAGTAAGTGTTTGATTTATGGATGTAAACAAAAAATCTGCATGGTTGATTTACGGATTAGAGATCAATGAGTTTTATTTTCTTTTATTTTATTTTTTTTAACTTGGATATTAAAAATATATGTATTGTACGCTTGGAAGTGTGCGATAATCAGGTCCGGCTCACCAAGTTTATGTTGCTCCCTGTAAAATAGGGTTTCGACTAGTTTACCCCTGTACTTTTACGCTCTACCTATTTCCTCATAGACAACATCTATTCTTCCCAATTCCACCTATATTAATTAATTTCTATCTAATTAACTAAAATATATTAAGCTTTTAAAAATTTAAGTTTTGCATTTTAAAATCGATAATTTGTGATTACTATACTGCGATTGGCTTAACCCGACTCAATATATCAGACCCAAAATTATTTTGTTTACCTATAAAACCAAATCGATTTGGAGAAAATTGAAATTAGGTCTTCTTCTTCTTCCTCGAAACCCAAAAAATTGAGTTTTTCTTTCCCGATTTTATTTTTTCTTATTTTTCACCGTTTGTTTATTTCTCCTTAACTTGAAGTATGAGCCAGTTTTCTTCTTCTAATGCGTCTCATCTGACTTCAACCAAATTTGTCAAGAAGAACTCGATTTTTTGGGTTTCGAGGAAGAAGAAGAAGAAGACCTAATTTCAATTTTTTCCAAATCGATTTGGTTTTACGGGTAAACAAAATGATTTCGGGTCTAATATATTGAGTCGGGTTAAACCAATCGCGGTACAGTAATCACGAATTATCGATTTTAAAACATAAAATTTAGATTTTTAAAAGCTTAATTTATTTTGGTTAATTAAATAGAAATGAATTAATATAGGTGGAACTAGGAAGAATAAATGTTGTCTAGTAGGAAATAGGTAGAGCGTAAAAGTACAGGGGTAAACTAGTTGAAACTCTATTTTACAGGGTGGCACATAGAGGCAGCCCAATAGTCTTTGCAATAACTTTTAGATATGACAATATTTTTGCAAAAAAATCCTAAAATATGATTTTTTCTATGAAAAAATGCCCTAAAATATAACAAAATTTTGCTAAAATATTGTGGTTCCAGTACAAATGCACATGTTGCACTTGTCTTACGCCGGGCATGGCGATAACATAAAAAAAATATGTGCTGTTGAAATTTTGTCATAAAAATGGTGTAAATGAAAATAAGCTTATAAAGCTATGTGTGATGAAACGTGTTTTTTGAGACAACCTCTCTCTTATTTTAAATATTTCCCATTTGAAAACATAAGATATTTAGAGTAAGAAGTATCGTATATATTTAATTTAAAAAAATCAACTAATTATAAATAAAATTGTATGAATAATGATTATAAATTATAAATATATATTAAAATTAGCATTAAAACTTACAAAATATCCTATATTTTGAAGAAAAAAAAGCAAACCATCTTATATTTTGAAACAGAAAAAAAAAAAAAAAATATATATATATATATATATATAGTGGCTTTCTATGTATATTTTATCAAATTGTCTTAAACTTTTATGATGAAATTGTTTTGTTGGTTTGTTTGTTTTTTGCTGTAAAGAGAACAATAAATCCACACGAGACACATGACAGCAACATGGGAACTCTTCCGCAATAAAGAGAAAGGTTATTTTTTTCTTTCGGTTTTCATAAATTGTATGGGTTTTGCTTATTTGCAAGAATACCTAGACCTAGATATTAGAAGAAAATCAGAAATACATGTATGACGACAATTAATTAAAATAACACCGTTGACAATAGGAAATTTATGTAACAAACCTTAGTAATTTTTAAGCCTCATTTGTGAACAATATTTGGACAGACTGTTTTTCCAAGGTTGGAATCTAGATCCTAGGAGTGCACGGCCAGATTGCAACATGCCTCTGATCTCGGTTATCGAAAACTTTTGTTCACATCGGATTCACAACAGCTGATCAAACCGATTAATTTGGAACTCTAGTTAAAAGAGATTGACGGGATTCTACATCATATCCTCTTATTAGCATTGAGTTTTGAAGAAATCTCTTTTACCTTTTGTCCCTCCAAAGAGGAACCGACGAGGAGATGAGATTGCGAAAAACTCTCTATCTACCCTTGTTTCATTTAATGCTTTACATCTTACCTATACCACCTGATGTAATTCCCCCCGGTTCAACCGGTTTTGCTTGTACCAAACATTGGTTAGCTTGATTTTAATGCAAATTGATTGACAAAAAAAAAAAAAAAAAAAGAAGTGCACGGCCAGATAAGATAATCATTAGAGTGTTAGACAACAAATGGTGCAACGGTTTTCCGAACAAGTTCTTATGGGTCTACTTCGTTTGAGATTTTAGGAAAATATAACCCATAAGCAAAACAGTTTAGAAAAATTAGGCCTATGGATCTTATATTAATTCCCTAAAAGATCTCTCGGTTTGTCTAAAGATGAACATTATGAGTGGCCAATCACAGAATTAGCAGCACCGTCATTTTTTGCCACTCCTATAGTCTAAGTCCCTATTTTCAAAACAATTATTTCAAAAAACAAAAATTTACTTTTTTACTTTTGTTTTCGCAAACTCTCCGATGTTGTAAAGAAGTTTATAGGGCTGCTTGTATGAGGCCCCCTGTAAAATACCGTTTCAACTAGTTTACCCATGTACTTTTATGCTCTACCTATTTCCCCATAGACAACATCTATTCTTCCCAATTCCACATATATTAATTGATTTCTATATAATTAACCAAAATAAATTAAGCTTTTAAAAATCTAAGTTTTGCGTTTTAAAATCGATAATTCGTGATTACTATACCATGATTGACTTAACCCGACTCAAAATATCATATCCGAAATCATTTTGTTTACCCATTTCCCCAAATCGATTTGGGAAAAAAAATAGAAATTAGGTACAATGAGGGTACTTCGCTACCACACCATAACCTACTCGGAACTCCTCTGTGAGTAGTTCTCGAAGTCAGATGAAACTAATTAGAAGAAGAAAACTGGCTCATACTTCCAGATAAAGAGAAATAAACAAATGGAGAAAAAAATAAGAAATTGAATTGAGAAAGAAGAAGTCGATTTTCTCAGTTTCGAGGAAGAAGAAGAAGACCTAATTTCTTTTTCTTTTCCCATATCGATTTGGAGAAATGGGTAAACAAAATGATTTCAGCTCTGATATTTTGAGTTGGGTTAAGTCAATCGCGGTACAGTAATCGCGAATTATCGATCTTAAAATGCAAAACTTAGATTTTTAAAAGCTTAATTTATTTTGGTTAATTAGATAGAAATCAATTAATATAAGTGGAATTGGGAAGAATAGATGTTTTCTAGGGGGAAATAGGTAGAGCATAAAAGTACAGGGGTAAACTAGTTGAAACGCTATTTTACAGGGGGTCTCATACAGGCAGCCCAAGTTTATATGTAGCTCGGAGTGAAATGAACTCACTTGGTGGTGGTGTCCAGCTCGTCGCTACCTCCATCGCTCAACCGTCGAACAATAGGAAAAAGAAGTAAGATGGTGCGTGTAATGCTAGGAGGAGTGTGTACCTTTAACCGGATTGGTCATGATCAATGCGTGCACCTTCAAGTACCCTCATTTTTCGTAGGCGTGTTAAGTCACATGTAGTCCTCCTTGGTGGTCCGTGAGGTAAACTCCAGCAGCTTCAAAAATCGTGATGATGTCACAACAGAAGATTAAAGAAGCTTCGTCGTCGGTACAAGATCTTGCACCATGCTTGATCTTCACCAATCTCTTCGCTAGAAGCGCAACATACTCCACACTCCTAGGAAAGTCAACAAAAGTTGTTTTCATTCAAGAGATTGTTGTGTTTCACAGCTTCTGACTGTAGCACTTCTAGTTAACATAACTGCTACTTAGGCCTTGATTAGAACAACTGTTAGTGAAGCATTAGCATTATTCAGCATGAGCAGTATGCTGCATAAGCTGTATGCTATTATTTATCAACAATGATATGTGATTGGTACACCTGTTAGCATTTAGACATAAAATTACAAAATTAGACATTTTAAATATACAAATATAGTAAACTCTAGGTGATTAATAAAGATAAAATTGTATTTTAATAACTTTAAAACCATTATGCTTGGGAAATGCTTTGTTTAGGAGCATTGGGCTATGGAGCATTTAAAAGCCTTTTATGCTCCCTTTATGCTTTCTAAATAAAACGTGATTGGCTTTCTAAAATCTATATACTCACTTATATACACTACCAATCAAGGCCTTAGTTTTCTTCTATGTTGTATTACCTAGCTGCTATCCAGTTTCCCGCTTTATTGCAGTACTCTGCTTCTGTTAGCTCATTTTCTTGTGCTCATGTATGATAATATAGACTAATGCTCTTTAACCTTCAATCATGTCTCTGGCTGAGGTATCACTGAAATTTTTATTTATCTTTTGTTTGTACCAGTCTTGTTATCTTCTTGATCATCTCTCTTGAGGTAAATAACCAGTAACAACACAATTATAGTCTCAATCTCTCCCTTTTGTTACTGAGTTATATCATTGTCTCATCTCTCTCGGAAAGGTGCTTCTTTACCCTTGTTGTCAGTTTTACAATTCAGCCAACACAATATATCTTCACGTCTCACTCTCTTTCCATCATTTTCCGACGATTTCTTCCTTTAAAAACATTGGTTTCTTGTTTTGTCACCAAAATTATCTTTACTAAATTAGGGAAGACTTCAAAGCCAAACGGTCATATAATTGGAATATATGCTATTATGTGATTATGAAATCTTCATATATAAACACAAACCGTTACATAACTTCCTTCAACTGAAAAAATAAATATTGAATCCTCTAATATAAAATCAAACCGATATTTAAAGTTATTTAGAAAAAAAGTCTACAAATCTTGTGTAATTAATTTGTTTTGTTTTCTGAAATTAATTTCCATTTATTTTTTAAAAAAGATTACATGGCATATTATTATAATTTGATTGACTAATTAAGAAGAAATTCATCCCTAAGAATGAACCTAATAATTTTTCTTGTATACCTAAATTTCAAATTAGCACCACAGAAATTAGGAAGTTTATCCTTTATATCTAATAAACAAACTTATATATATTTGGAACGTTATTGCAGTTGACTAATGATTCTTTGTTAAAGTTAGGATTAGAAGGATATGCATAAAATAGACGATGATTAATTCTTTTTCATAGATACGAATTAAACTATTCGTTACAAAAAACTAACCTTCACAAAATACCACCACACAAATTCGTTTTCAAAAGTTTATCCTTTTTATCTAACGAAGAAGCTTTTATATTTTAGAACGTTATTGCAATTGACTAACTGATTCTTTGTTAAATTTATATACTTACTAGCAATTGATCGCGTAGCGCGATAATTAGATTAAGGTGTATTCTGGGTTTTGTTGTGTATTTTATTTTTTTGTTACGTAAATTCATCTTTACGTCTGTTTTTGTATTTGATTTGGGTTGCTTATGTTGTTTTGTTGGATTTTTTTTATAAAAATAGTTTTGTAGTAAGTATAATTTAGTTTGCTGTTTATTTTTTTAAACTGAGATCATCTTGTGTGTGTTTTAATGCTTTTAAAAAAAAGTTATAATTAGAAGTTAACATTGTGTGGTTGAAGTTGTTTTTTGACTGTAGTTGTTAGTTGTGATTAATTTATTATTATTTGTCATTTTGTGGTTGGATTGTTATTTAATATTTTTATATGTATTTTGTAAACTGTTGGAGTAGTTTTTTTATCGATGTTTTAGTGTTTGGAGTGGAAAAAGTTGTGGATTTTATTAAGATCAATAACTTACATTTCTTTTTTTTTGGGCTATTTTTCTTTGTTTCAGTCGGGCCCAATTTTGTCTGTAAGGCTTATAATGTGTTGGTCTATTGGATCATTATTTGTATGTTATTAGTTGGGAATGGATTTGTTCTGTTTCAATATTTGATGTCCTCGTGAATGGATATGAGAACAGCAATGTTTGCGATCTAGAGGACAGTATGAGTATTGAACTTATTTCTTTGATGCTCGTAATTGTTTTTTCAGTCATTCCTTTCGTAATCGTTTTCCTTTGAATATTCTTTTTTTTTTCTTTTTGGGATTTGCGTATTTGGTTGATTCCCTGCCCTCTTCGCATCTGTAGGGGATATTTTGTTATCCCCCTGTTGATTTCGTTAAAGATAAATGTGAATTGGAGTGCAAATTTGTTTATATGAAAATGTGTTGGCTTCCTTAGATTTCCTAATTAAGCTGTGAGCTGTTTTTCTGTTCTTAGTTGTAATTTTTTTATCCGTTTGTCCTCTGAGTAATTTTTTTGATTCGATGTGAGTTGTGTTTTGGGAAAAACTAATTTTCTTTTTTATCTTGCAGTAATTTTATACAGTTCGGGTTGTTTTTTGGTTTTCTTTTTCATATAATTTCGCGTTACAGTTATTTGATTGTGGCATTCGTATTTCTGAATCTCTTTGGTTTATTAAAGGTGTGTTCATCTCTTTGCTTCTTTTGTCTTTGGTGATGGATTTGTGAAGTGCTGCCAAATAATGTTAATTGATTTCTAGTTGTGTTTCCTTGATCCTTCGAAAGTGTTGGTTGTGCTGCCTTGCTTTGATTTGGTTATTCTTTTTGATTTTGTATAGCCTAGTTTTTCTAAGCCGAGTTTTTCTATGATGTAGTTGTCCCTGAAAGTAAAGACCTCTTTGCATATATCTATGTCCGGTTCATCGTAAAACTTGGAGACTTTTTTCTTGAGATGGATGGTGGGAAGTTTCTTCATCATATTTTGATCTTCTATGTTCTGATTTTGATGTGATGGTAAGCGGCAGACTTTAATTTTTTTTTTTCATCTTTTGTTTACTTGCTATACTTTCAGGTTTGTTCCTTGTTTCTTTTGTTTTAATTCTGTTGGAGGTGTCGCTGTTGTTTAAGAAGGCGAAAAACAGAGATTTCTATTTCGAATTGTGGAATTGATTTAAGGTTGATAACATTGGTAAACCATATTGTTGTTCTTTAAGCTAAATGAAAAAGACAAACCTGAGCATTTTTTTGTAGTAGTAGCATTGTGCGCATCTATTTTCCATGTCATTGACGGTGCAGTTGATAGTTGGTCCGATTGCTGCCAATGTAGTGTAGTAGCATTGTAGGCTTTGTACATTGACTCTGCGTAACGCCTTTATGATATCTTTCCAGCATTGATCACCCTTTGCTTTGTTTTGTTTCCAGCCAAGCTTGTCAAGCCAAATTTTGCCTTCATCCGCGTCTGAAACAACATATTTATGGTGGAAAGTGAAAGATGGAATGGTTGATGATGTATGAATGCAATGAATGGATGGATGGTAAGGTGTTTCAATTCCCCTTATGCAGTTGCAGTATAAGAGGTATCAATCCAATTTGAGTGTTTGTAAACAGTTAAGATATGCATAAAGATCTAATTTAAGCCAGATGTAAAGGATGTTTGTCACTAACAATCCTATGATGAAAATGTAAAGTGCAGAAGGTAAACTAAATGAACTGAGAACTACATGCAAATGAAACAGGATGATTAAGACAGTAATGATGCAACCAACAGAAATAGAAACTAAGCTAAAGAACTAATGCAAGACAATAATGAACAGGACACTAAATGAATGCAGCAGAAATGAAACAGGAATGAAACAAGACAATCACAAATCATAAACAGCAGAGTTCTGGGGATGAACTCGAGCCAGCACTCGACCGAGTGTAGGTCGAGTGAGTGGTCGAGCTAGACTAAACGCAGAAACAGAGCAATGCAATAAAAACAGAGTAATGCAAGACGGATCAAACCACAATCAAGCAACATGATTAAGACTGTAAAATCAATAAACAAGGAACGACTTGAGGAGGGATTCATGGGCTGGACTAATGATTGAGGCTATCTAACTTGATCAACAAATCTCAAACAACATGAGCTAATCTCTAGACATATGAATCTAAGACAAGTTTCTCCCACTCTCATGGTCAAGAAACAATCAAACCTATGCATTTCTAGACTTTCTCTCACATAGTAAAGAATCTACACAAGCAGGCAGTAAGAAATATGTCTCATACCAAACAAAACCTCTAATCTCTTAGCAAGCAAGATGGTAAGCTCTAGATCTAGCCTTATCTATGCCTCTTAAACATTGGTGTGATGCTAAGATGCTTGAAATCAGATCCTACCCTCTCAGATATAGGATCAGCATTAAGAACATCTACCCTAGAAGAGATCTACAACAATCAAGCTTGATCAAGCCAAACAAACCTCATTCACAGCCCAGCCTAACCCATCCTCAAGATCCTAAGCTACTACTCACAAGAACACATGATAAACATCAAAATCATAAACCCAGAAAAGATTGAAACTTGCATCATTAGAAAGATAAAACAAAGATCTACAATATTGAAAAAGAAATGAAACTTAAATTCTCAATATTAAGAAAGTTATTAAACTAACAATATTAAAGAACTTAGTCTTTTTCAAGTACAAGATCTAGGAAAATAAAAAGCAAAAAGAATAAATCCCAAAAAGGGTAAATACTAGGTTTAGAGAATATCTAAAAAGCTGACTGCTTTTGTGGCTGCAGGTACAAGGCTTTATATAGGAGGAGAGTGGAAGCCCTAAAAATGCTAAAAGACAAAATAGTCAACGGCTCGGTCAACTCGACCTGTGCTCGGTCGAGTGGCAGGTCGAGCTGGCTTTTCTCGTGCATTGTCCACTCGGTCGAGTCCTCCTCAGCACACGGTCGAGTGTCTGGTCGAGTGTGCGGTCGAGTTGGACTCCGGACCTTGTTATTTCAGCCTTAACTCTCTTGCTTTCCCTTCCTGATTGCTTCACTTCTTCCTCAGCATTGCTTCCATGCTCCTTAAGCTTCAAAATCACCTTTTTATGCATGAAAAGATGCAAATGCAATGCAACTAAACTCTAATGCATGATTAGTCCTAAAGCTATGCAATAGTGGTGAAAATGGATAGCAAAAGATGCAAAAGATGTGAATAAACTAAGGGAAAACAGGGTAAAATATATGAACATCAACACCCCCAAACTTAGTCTTTGCTTGCCCTCAAGCAAATAAGCAAGACATAAGAAGGTAGGTGAGGTTTGAAAGTGGGATCTCAGCTCCTAAAGCTTGCAAATAGACCATCTAGAATCAATGTCCAAGTTACTAGTACTATGATGCAAGTTGAATGAGCTGTACTTAAAGACTTTAGACAAGCATGTCACAACCTTTACTGATTTGAGCCTTAGATATCCACATGCATTCAAATCAACCATTTCCTTTAACATTCATTAATCAAGAACATGAATCAATTCTATGCAATGCTTAAACTCATTTGGCTTGGAGGTAAAGGCTTTGAGACAATGATGGTCTCTTTTTAGAGTGGGGCTTATCAATATCAAGGTTCTCTCATAAAAAATGGATTGAGCTTTAGAAGAATGCTAAAGGTAAGAACACCTAGACACATACAAGAATAAAACCTTGTCTACCCAAAGGTACCCAAAGTGTTTATCCTAGCAATCTAAACCCAAATGATCCTAGTGCTACCCTTTAACTTCTTCTTTTCTCTTTCACCCTTTTCTCTTTTGGTTTACAAGTCTTAGGAGAGGTTTCTTATTTGATCTTTCTAGTGGGATGGGGGATTCTTACTTATTTGCTATGGTTCTCTTTTCTTCTTATTCTTAAGACATACAAGCTTTTTGCTAGACTTTTCTTTTCTTTCTTTTCTTTTCTTTAACTAGAACCATCTTCAACAATTTTTGCTTCCCATCCTTTCACTAGACTTTAGCTTTTACTTAAACACACTCTCCTTTTAAATACTCTACCCTTTTTCTCTTCCTCTCTCTTTTTTTTTTTCTTTTCTTTCTTTAACTTCCAAGTCCCAAACCCAACAAATGAACCACCTAGTCCTATCTAGTTTGAAAAATGCAAACTAGAACTACACAAGGCTTTACTCTTGTCAGCTCAAACCTAACACTTTCTACCAAGCTCAATCCTAAAAACAGGCCTCACACACTCAAGAAATAACATGGCTTGAAAGAAGGGTTGGTTAAGGGTAGGGGGAACTGATTCTTAATGAGGAAATCAGCTACTTGGATCAACAAGAGTGGTAAAAAGGAGAAAGATGATCCAAATATGTATATGATATCCATGAGTTTAAAGCAATGCACACATTGATAATTGAAAGTCAATATTAGGTTCTTATAGATAGGAAATGGCATCAAATCACAACATACTTCAATTTAGACCAAATGCAATGCAGGAATTCAATGCTTGGTTCAATCTTATGCTTCTAATCACTCAACTAGCATCAAAGTACTATTAACTTGGGCATTGATCCTAGTCTAGTGAATGAGCAAGCTAACAAGGAAATACTCATCATAGATCCCTAATGCAAGCAGTCCTATATGATAAACAAAATACTTGAATATGCAATGCAAACTACATGAACACTCTTTTTTTATAAAGATTTTTGCAAAAATTTTCAAATTTTTAGGGTTTTTCTATGCCTTAGATGCTATGCAAATACTAACATGATGATGCTAAAAATTTGAAATAAGAAAACAAAACACAATGTCAAATGCTATCTCAAACCCTCCCCCAAACTTAAATCACACAGTCCCTTGTGTGAAAGAAATTTGTTTGAGGATTCAAGACTTAAAACAAAACACACAATATGAAATGCAAATCGTATTTACAATGGAAAGGTGATAGTGTTACCTCAAGGATTGTAGAAGAAACTATCCACATCCTCCTGCATGCTATCAAAGGTGTAGCTGGGGTCTTGTTGGTGACTTGGAGAAGGGGATTGGGGCAGCTCGACGATGGCGATCGACCGTGACTCGGTCGAGTGCAAGTCCGAGTGGGGGGGGGTCGAGCTGGACTGCGGATGCCATAAGTCTGTCCTTGCTGCTGGGGGAACTGTTGGTAGAGTGCTGGATCCGTGAAGTATTGGGGTGGGATGGGAGGGTAACCTGGATAAGCAGCTGGAGGTGGGAAGCCATATGGTTGACTGGGCTGGAACTCGGTCGGGTGCGTTGGGGGTGCTCGGTCGAGTGGGTGCTCGAGTGACCCGGTCGAGTGCCTCGAAAACAGCTGTTCTCGGGTAGTTGAGCTCCTCTTCCTCTGAATTGGCTCATACATTGAAGCCCTAGCTGGTTCCACAGGATTCGCAACCTTTGAAAGTGCTCTAGTTGAGCTACTTCTCCTCAAAGGGCTTGAATGGCTAGGAGATGAGTTTCCACTCTTCAGCTCAGCAATCTCCTTCATTAAGCCTTTGATAGACTTAGCCATGTTGGTCACCTTCTTCTTCAGCTTATCAAACCTCTTTCCTTGCCACTTGCCCCACTTTTGCAAAAGAGTTAACCTCTTGGCATTCTCCCTCACTCCTCTACTATCTCTTGGGTTGGGCTCATAATCTTCAAAGTAGAACTGCTCCTCTCCATCAGTTACTTGTGCATTTCCAGCTTCTTCAACTCTAGGTTGAACCACTCCATCAAACCAATGCTCCTCAGCTGGCCAAAAGTCAATGTTGGCTCCCTCTTGAATGGTGGTGAGTTCTTGGTTAGGCAATATGAGTTGCTTTTTCCCAAGTGTTGGAAGCTCATAGTTGAAAATGTGGTTCCCTTGATGCATTTCCTTGGCTAGGATGAGAGTAGAAGTGAGGTAGCTTGAGTCAATCCATCTTGGTGAGACACTTTCTCCTCTAAGTGGAACTTTAGCAGCTTGAAGGATTGGAGTGATGATGCCCCCAATGGTAAGTGCTCCTCTTGACCCCTTGTTTTCCAACTTTCCTACCCAACTTCTCAAGTAGACCATGTGGTCAATGAGCACCATTGCAAGATCAGTCTCTACAGTGCTCCCAAGGATGATGGTTCCATCTCTTGCCTTGAGGATGATCCCATTGAGAGCCAAGTCAATCATCTTCAGCTCTCCCTCATTGATGTTCCCAGTTTCCTTCCTTGCAAAGAAGGTGTTTGCAAGAGCTTTATGGAAGTACCTTAAGACTGGGCTCCTTATCTTTGAGCTCTTGGAGTTGGAGGATGAGTAGAGCTTGTTGTCCCCAATGGTTTCCCAAACTGAGTAGAGCTCCTCTCTTGGTATCCTCAAGCTCCTATGGCTGCCAATTTCAAATCCAAACACATTGGCTATCTTTTTTATTGAAAGCTCATGCTTCTTCCCCTTGATTGTGAAGGTGATGTGACCAGCTCCAACCTCAGGATTTTTCCTTGCATATGTATGCAGCTTGACAGTGGCAAGGAACTCACAACTCTCCTCTTTGTAGCCCTCCATGCAAAGCCCCATAAACTTGGTGAGATTGCTCTTCTCAAAGAGATATTCTACATCCTCATCAATAGCAAGCTTCTGCATGGTCTCCTTGTGTGGATACCTAGTTCCCAAGAACTCCATCCTCATGAAAGCATCATAAAGCTGCCTCTTTGTCAGCCCACAAGACTCAGCTTCTCCATCATCCATCAATTCTTCTTTTTCACTTTCTTCCTCACTCTCACTTTCACTTTCTTCTTGCTCAACTTCAACAGCTGGCCTCTTCCCCTTGGCCTTGTGCTTCCTCATAAACTCATTGAGAGTAGGCTCTGTTTCCTCCTCACTTTCGGTCCTCTCAGGATCTTCCTCAACTTGCTCTCTCCTTGGACGCGGCACCTGGCTCGACCGGCTGCTCGAACGGGCACTCGGTCGAGTGGTTGATCGAGTGGTCCGTCGAGTGACTCTTCCAGCTTCACCTCTTGATTCAAGGTCAGCATCACGACGTTCCATGGAGCTTGCAGCGGTTTGGTGCGACTTCTTGGTAATCTTGGAAGACATTTTCAAAAGAAACTGAAGGGAATAGACTCAAAGCACAAAGTTAATAGGTTAGTGACCCAAAAACTTGAAAGAACAAAACTTGAGCAAGAGATGAACTTTGAAAGAGATTTTAATGCTTGAATTTAAATGTTTTGAGCAAATGAGAGAATGTGAGAAGTATAGGATCGAGCAAGGACTATATAAAGAAGCTAAGGGGACAAGGAGACAAGGATGGAGCGTCCATACCATTCAAATTCGAAATGGGAATCTTTGACTTGCTTTTGGCTGCCACTCGACCCCACACTCGACTAGCACGTGGTCGAGCTTCTTGAAAAATTTTGAAATTTCAAAATTTTTCTCCTTGTTCTTCCCTCCACTTGATCATTCTAGAAGAATGGGGATCAAATGGGCTTCAATTAGTATCCAGCTCGGCCGAGTACCTCTTGTGGCCTTGGTCGAGTGGGCTTGCGAGTCTCTTTCTCCAAGTCCAAATCTTTCTTTATCCAACTACATTCTTCCTCAAAAGCCTGTCCAACACAAACATAAAACAAAACACATCAAAACTACTAGGAAAATAAACTATATTTACAAAGGATACCTTAGGGACTTCCTCCCTAGTGAGCTTGTTTAGAGTCACTAAGCTTGACTTCTTATAGCTCTTTAAGCTTGATTTGGAGACCAAGGAGGTGATGAAATCCCTCCTGGTTCTGCTTGATAACCTTGGTGTTCCTTCTTGATCACTACTTCCTTGACACTTGAACCATGTTTCTTCTTAAACTTGAGTTTTGGTCTTGCCTTCTTCAAAGACCTTTTGTTGAGCTGAACTTGAAGTTTTTTCACTAAACCATCTAGCACTTGAACTGAACCCTTTAGCTTCTCCACTGAATCTTCTTGAAAGGTTAGCTTACCCCTTGAAGCGTTTTCCTCACTTGAGACGTCATGATCCTCCTTTCTTTTTATAGTGTAAGGTGGATCATATTTGGAAGGAAGATTAGTGGGATTGTTGATGTCAAACTTCATAGTGAAGTCTTCAGTCAAGTGGAGCTTGACAGTCCCCATCTTCACATCAATAACAGCCCCAGCTGTAGCTAAGAATGGTCTTCCCAAGATAAGAGGGTATTTAGGCTCTTGTTCCATGCTTATGATTGCAAAATCAGTTGGGATCCTTGCTCCTCCTATTTTGATAGGGAGGTTTTCAACCATTCCAACCACATCCCTCTTGGATTCATCTGCTAGACTGACATAGAAGTTGCTATCCTTGAAGTCTTTATACCCTAACTTCTCAGCCACTGAATATGGCATCAAGCTCACAGAAGCTCCTAGATCACAAAGGCACTTATTGAAGTGCATGTAGCTGATGGAACAGGGTAAGTTGAATGAGCCTGGATCTTCAAGCTTTGTTGGGACAATAGCTTTTCCAGTCTCTTTCAAATCCTTCATATCTTGGTCATGAGCCCTTTTCTTTGACATCTCAAGTAAAAAATTCTGATAGAAAAGGTATGGAGCATATTGTTCCAAAGCAGGTCCTCTCTCTTCTTCTTGGTAAGCAATGATGGCTTCTTGTATAGCCATCACTTCCTTCTTCTCAATAACAACCTCTTCCTTCATGGCTTTCTCCTTCTCTTGTTGCAAAGCTATCTTCTCCTTGTTCTCAATGATCTCCCTCAATTCCCTTATCCTTTGAGCCTTGAAACGTCCTGGGAATGGTAGAGGCGGTTTGTAAGCAGGAGGAATGTATCTAGCAGGCTTAACAGCTTTTGTATCTGCAACTCGGTCAACCACTCGAGCATGCACTCGGTCGAGTGGCTGTACGAGTACCTGGTCGAGTGCAATGTCGCACTCCAGTTGCTTTGCAAAAACGTCACCTGGGGCTTCAGTAACTGATAAATTCCCCCAAACTTGGACTTCACTGTCCTCAGTGACTTCTTCCTCATGAACTTGAATGGCCTTGGCTGTGAACTCTCTTGGGTTTTGAACAGCTTTTCCAGGGAGTAGGCTGGGTTTAGGAGCTGAAGTAGAGGCAATGTTACTCTCCATATACTTCACTCTTGAGTTAAGACCCTCAAACTTCATGTTTAGATCATTGTACTGTGATGTGAGTCTTTGATTCAACTCAGCAAACTGTTTGGCTTCCTCAATCTTTCCTTGTGTTTGCCCAATCAACAACTGTTGCATCATTGCCCTTAAGTCTTGTTCCTGGCCTTGGTTAGTCTGAAACCCTGGTGGGGGACACAATGGAGGCTGGAACACTTGATGTTGTTGTTTAGGGATGTAGTTTTGTTGCTGTGGAGGCTGTTGAGGTGGATAAACTTGGTCTTGAGGGTTGGCCACATTGGTACTCCTATAAGAGAGATTGTTGTTTTTGAAACCTCCTTGGTTGTAGCCTTTGAATCCTCCTTGGTTTTCATTATAGTTGCCATCTGATTGAGCAAGATTTTCAACCAACTCCCAGCCTTCTTCAACATTTTTGTTGAGGAAGTTTCCATTTGAGGCTGTGTCAAGAAGCATTCTGATCTTGGGAAGCACTCCTCTATACAAAGTGCTTAAAAGGGACTCATTGCTGAAGCCATGGTGAGGACACTGAGTCTGGAATCCTTTAAACCGTTCCCAAGCTTCACAAAAACTCTCATTATTCCTTTGAGCAAACCCAGAGATTTCATTTCTCAATCTAGCAGTTCTAGCATTGGAAAAGAATTTGGCCAAGAAAGCCTTCTTGCAAGCATCCCATGTGGTTATTGCTCCAGTAGGAAGAGTCTTCTCCCAAAGGTGAGCCTTATCTCCAAGTGAGAATGGAAATAGCCTTAACTTGAAGCCATCCTCACTGACTCCATTGATCTTAGTGAGACCACATATCCTATCAAATTCATCAAGGTGGTCCAGGGGATCCTCCATTGGCAACCCTTGGAACTTATTGGCTTGAATCATTGAGATCAATCCACTTTTGATCTCAAAATTGTTGTTGGCAAAAGTAGGAGGCACAATACCAGCTCTCTGGTTATGTGTGTTTGGTGCATCTCCAGCACCAATGTTTCTTGCTCTTGGAGCTTGTTGAGGTTGATTATCCATTAGCACTTGTTGTTCTTGTTCCTGATAGATCCTTGTTTTCTGCTGTCTCAGGTCCCTTGGTGGTTTGTTGATGTGATCAAGGAGTCTCTGAAGATTGTGAGGACCCTTGGACCTTGTTTGCATCAACAGAGTCGAGTACAGACTCGGACAGGAACTCGGTCGAGCGCAGGCTCGAGTGGGTGGTCGAGTCGACTGGGAACTGATGTCTATTTGTATCCGGCTTCTGACTCGATCAGGTGCTCGAGCACACACACGGTCGAGTGGTGGTCGAGTTGATGGTCGAGTGGTACCTGAAACTCAATCACAAACAAGCAGAAGAAGAAACAAGATCAGTAGTGAACAAGTTGATAAACGAACTTAATCTTAGACTTTTATGGATCCTAATTGTCACAAAAACACACTCAAATAGGCAACGGCGCCAAATTGAAACAAGATATTTATGGTGGAAAGTGAAAGATGGAATGGTTGATGATGTATGAATGCAATGAATGGATGGATGGTAAGGTGTTTCAATTCCCCTTATGCAGTTGCAGTATAAGAGGTATCAATCCAATTTGAGTGTTTGTAAACAGTTAAGATATGCATAAAGATCTAATTTAAGCCAGATGTAAAGGATGTTTGTCACTAACAATCGTATGATGAAAATGTAAAGTGCAGAAGGTAAACTAAATGAACTGAGAACTAAATGCAAATGAATCAGGATGATTAAGACAGTAATGATGCAACCAACAGAAATAGAAACTAAGCTAAAGAACTAATGCAAGACAATAATGAACAGGACACTGAATAAATGCAGCAGAAATGAAACAGGAATGAAACAAGACAATCACAAATCATAAACAGCAGAGTTCTGGGGATGAACTCGAGCCAGCACTCGACCGAGTGTAGGTCGAGTGAGTGGTCGAGCTAGACTAAACGCAGAAAAAGAGCAATGCAATAAAAACAGAGTAATGCAAGACGGATCAAACCACAATCAAGCAACAGGATTAAGACTGTAAAATCAATAAACAAGGAAGGACTTGAGGAGGGATTCATGGGCTGGACTACTGATTGAGGCTATCTAACTTGATCAACAAATCTCAAACAACATGAGCTAATCTCTAGACATATGAATCTAAGACAAGTTTCTCCCACTCTCATGGTCAAGAAACAATCAAACCTATGCATTTCTAGACTTGCTCTCACATAGTAAAGAATCTACACAAGCAGGCAGTAAGAAATATGTCTCATACCTAACAAAACCTCTAATCTCTTAGCAAGCAAGATGGTAAGCTCTAGATCTAGCCTTATCTATGCCTCTTAAACATTGGTGTGATGCTAAGATGCTTGAAAAAAGATCCTACCCTCTCAGATATAGGATCAGCATTAAGAACATCTACCCTAGAAGAGATCTACAACAATCAAGCTTGATCAAGCCAAACAAACCTCATTCACAGCCCAGCCTAACCCATCCTCAAGATCCTAAGCTACTACTCACAAGAACACATGATGAACATCAAAATCATAAACCCAGAAAAGATTGAAACTTGCATCATTAGAAAGATAAAACAAAGATCTACAATATTGAAAAAGAAATGAAACTTAAATTCTCAATATTAAGAAAGTTATTAAACTAACAATATTGAAGAACTTAGTCTTTTTCAAGTACAAGATCTAGGAAAATAAAAAGCAAAAAGAATAAATCCCAAAAAGGGTAAATACTAGTTTTGAGAATATCTAAAAAGCTAACTCCTTTTGTGGCTGCAGGTACAAGGCTTTATATAGGAGGGGAGTGGAAGCCCTAAAAATACTAAAAGACAAAATAGTCAACGGCTCGGTCAACTCGACCTGTGCTCGGTCGAGTGGCAGGTCGAGCTGGCTTCTCTCGTGCATTCTCCACTCGGTCGAGTCCTCCTCAGCACACGGTCGAGTGTCTGGTCGAGTGTGCGGTCGAGTTGGACTCCGGACCTTGTTATTTCAGCCTTGACTCTCTTGGTTTCCCTTCATGATTGTTTCACTTCTTCCTCAGCATTGCTTCCATGCTCCTTAAGCTTCAAAATCACCTGTTTATGCATGTAAAGATGCAAATGCAATGCAACTAAACTCTAATGCATGATTAGTCCTAAAGCTATGCAATAATGGTGAAAATGGATAGCAAAAGATGCAAAAGATGTGAATATACTAAGGGAAAACAGGGTAAAATATATGAACATCAACAGATCTGTGATTTAGGAGTAGTTAAAGAGAAACGAAAAATGAGATGAAAGAGATGAAAGAGAGTCAGACATATGAATGAGGGTAATATAAAGGAAAAACAATAGGAAAACGAAACTCACGTCTATTATTAGGTTAACTGATGGTTTCCCGCCAAAATATCACTTTACGGCTGAGTTATAATCATTACGGGAAAACGAAAGGTCATGTGACGGCTTAGTTATAGTGAGTTATGGCTGAGTTATCACAAGAAACAATCTGAAAGTAAATGGATGATATATATGACTAGTTTCTGTAGACTCTTTCGCCGAAAACTCTACACATAGACGTAGCTGATCAGTTTTCCATAGCCCCAAAAAACATTGCAACTGTCGATCATTGGAGACAAAAACTGGTGGAGTATCATGCGCCATATGTTTCAGTGCCCTGTTCGAGAACATGTAGCTCAGTTTTAGCTCATGGCTAAACGCGTCCAATCCGTAGTCAGCTCCACAAGCTTGTCGTGTGTTGTGCCTCCATCTATATGCGCAATTATACACCCTCTATCATCGGTGTTAAATACATATCTCTGTGTCTTTACCCAATTACCGGAAACAAATAGTACTGGAACTGGATCCATGAAAGAAAATGAAGAACAAGGTGAAGAAAAAGTAGAAGAACAAGGTGAAGAACAAGTAGAAGAACAAGGTGAATAAGAAGGTAAATAGTTCACTTATTAACCAGTTGAAGAACAAGCGTCTAACAACGTTTCGAATTTTCGGAGAAAAAAAATGATGACATGGAATGCTGACATGGATGATGCGTCCGACGTGGCAAGTCAGCCATCAAAAAATTAATAACTCAGCCTAAATAAAACTCAGCCATCAACTCAGTCACAACATGAAAAACATTACAGTAATTAAAAGGCAAAAAAATTGCTGCCAAATTCACCCGCTTCATCATTTGAAAATATGTAACTCAGCCGTATCGTTTAATAAGTCAGCCATAACTGAATAACATTCTAGTAATTAATCTTTTGCTACTAAGTCAGCCGTCAAATGGCTGAGTTGTACGATAAGTCAGCCTATCACGGCTAAGTTATGGTTTTTTTTTCCATAACTCAGCCGTAACAACATCTCATAAGTTAGCCGTTTTTCATAACTCAGGCAGTCGAAAAATGGTAACTCAGCCAAAATTTTGACAACTCAATCATTGGCTGAAAACACAGCAGTAAGGACAGCTGAGTTAGAGCATACTCAGCCAGATTTTAATAAGTCAGCTATAACACTTAGCTGAGTTATGCTCTAACTCAGCCGTCGCTTTTACTCGATTGTTTTTTTGATAACTCAGCCGCAGCATACCTATAACTCAGCCACAACATACCTCTGTAACGCATTACGGCTAAATTATGGTTACACGTCATCGATTTCTGACGTGACGTCTAACGTGACAATGACATTTTTGTAGTTACGTTTTTTCTGATAACATAAAACAGAGGCACGCTGCGTATTTTAAAAAATAGCCAAAATATTCTAGTAATAAAAAAGTTATTTGTAGATTCTGGTAATATTACCTAAAATGAATAACATTGAGTAATTCACCCTTTTAAAAAACATGAAAACTTTCCAAAGAAAAAAAACCAATTGTTAATTTCAAAAAAAGAAAGAAAACCAATTGTCGTACGAAACGAAAAGAAATAAAGGAAGAAACTTATCTTCTGGTCTTAGATACACTCGTACTTTGTACACACACATTTATGGAAAGATAAGTGAAAGAGAAAAAAACTGAAAATGAGAAAATAAACTCCACTGTTGTTCGAAGATGAAAAAGAACCAACGATTCTTGGATATTTTAGGACCACTATGCTGATATAGCCACTTACGCACCCCCAAACATATTAAAATAATAGTCATATGTTTTGTGTTTCGGTGATCAACAGGTTAATTAAAACCTAATATGCACTCAACCACACAATTTAGTGGTGTCATCGTAACACTTCAGGATCGAATCCACAGAGACCAAGCAATGCACTAAGAAATTTTATAGATCATATATAGCTAAGACAAAGAGAAAGTTTGTGTTTCAAGCAACCAATTAAAAACGGAAAATAAATAAGGGTTTTGAAATCAGGTAAAGATATCGGGTGTAGGGAATCAATTAGGGGATATAACCATAAATTTAGATGATAGATTGGGAAAGCAATAGACACCGTTCTTGAACTCAAAACACAATTATATAACTAACCTACTTCCGCAGCGTTAGCTAACTATGAAAATAATTAATTAGATCCTAAACTTCCGTTTGAATCTAGGTAAACAAGCAAGCATTAAGGTTCAAGTTTGATTTGTTCACAAAGTGCCTCAACTGCAACTTCCGTTGGCTAAGGTCCACCTTGCTCACCTAGTTTTTTTCAAGCAATTCAACAACACTTTTGATACCACGATGAATTAAACCTAAAATCATAAACTAGGTAGCTAATCTAGTTTAAGCATTAAAAACAACAATAGATGAAGAACATAAAAGATCAATCCCAAATCTAACAACCTAAGTTTAGAGAATCATAAACCCCTTTAGAAAACCCAACAGAGAAACTACTCAGCCATAGAGAAACAGAAACAACAAATCAAAGATGAAGAAAACATGTTTGAATTGCAAAAGAAAATAATAGGGTTCAGAATTCTTCTCCAAAGTGTGAAAAAGGATTAGAGATCTTCTCCCAAAGCTTACAAGTGCTCAAAGGCTGTGTAGAATAAACTTCTGTCTCTCGATTTCGAGCCTCGTGCTTAAATAGTAAAATAAAACCCTAAAAGTCGGTTTAAAACATAAAAGGAAAAGTTGCTTCGGGTACAGGACTGGTCAATCTCGAATGAGGATCAGCCGATCTCGGATGTTTTTCTGCCTTTGCTCCATCTCCTTGCTGGTCCGATCAGCCTTCAACCAATTTAGCTCCAAATGCATGCTTTCATCCCCAAAACATTCAGTTTCCTTCCAAAGTAGCCTAGAACCTGTACAGACTCACAAAAGACCAAAAAGACTCTAAATGCACACTCGGACTTAGCAAAAGACTCAAAACAAGTGTAAAAACTATGGTTAAAATCCTATAAAATGCAGACACATCATTTCCCCCGGATTTGAATCTTTGCTTGTCCTCAAGCAAGAACAGACAAAAACTTAGGAACAGAGAAAAGGTTTGAAAGTGGAAACTCACATATTCTTGGGAACCTCTTATTTGCACTCTTCATCACATCGAATTAAGAACTACTTTTGGTACTCTGCCCATGATTAGAATCAACACTCCCTACTTTGAACTCCACAACCATAAAGAACCTTCAACATTGAAACATATCTTTTTTGTGGGTGTGATGATGGAATGATATAGATGATGATGATGAATGGCAAGAGGTTTCAATTACTATTATGTTGTTGTAATATAAGAGATGTCAATCCATGATGAATATGATGCAAGCAATCAGGATATGAATATTTGTCTAAGTCAAACCAAATATGTAGGATGTTTGTCACTAACAACCTAATGATGAATGTAAAATGCAGAAAGTAAAAGCTACTAGAACAAGATACTAGATGCAAGGAGAACAGGATGATCTAAGCAACAATGCAATGAAACATAAACTATAGTAATGCAAGACAAGTAAAGAACTAATGCAAGGCAAGTAATGAACATGATTGAACAGGAAACTAAATAAATGCAACAGGAATGCAACTAAAATGAAACAGAAAATGAGACAAGACAAACACAAAGCATAAACAAAAATTTTGGGGATGAGCTCGAGCAAGCACTCGATCGAGTGTGCGATCGAGTACAGGGTCGAGTTGGACAAATGCGAGAGACAGAGCAATGCAAACAAAACAGAGCAAAACAATAGTAAACCAAACAACAGGCAAACAACATGATTTAAACTAGAAAATCAATAGACAAAGAAAGTCTTGAGAAGGAATTCATGTGCTGGACTATGGATTATGGTCATCTAATTTGGTCAACAAATCTCAAACAACATGAGCTAATCTCTAGACAATGATCTCCTAGAACATGTTAATCCACTCTCATGCAAAAACAATCAAGCTCATATATTTCTAAACTAGTTCTTACATAGCAAAGAACATATACAAGCAAGCATTAAACAACATATCATTTATGTCAAAACTCAAACAAGACATCTAATCTCTTAGCATGCTGATATGCTCAAATTTACCCTAGAGCTACTCTCTAAAATTAAGAGGTCAATGTAGTATTTAGGGATCAAATCCACAAGAATTCTAGATTCACACAATAGATTTAATAATCTTTTAATTATGCTAAACAGAAATATTTTAATCAAATTGCAAAATAAAACAGAAAATAAAAAAGTTGTAAGTCAATAGGAATAAACGCTAGGCCTAGGGAAATTCTCAGGAAATCATGGAACTAGCAGGATTCAACAATTAAGCACCGTTCTTGAACTTTAAACACAATTGTAAAATAAATCAGTTCTAACTGTAAATATTATCTAAGTTTTAAAACCAGAAAATCCAAATCTCTTTGCAAAATTCAAGTTAAAAACCAGCAATAAAATCAAGTTTAGATAAGTTCACAAAATCACTAATTCAAATCTCTTTGCAAAAAGTAATCTTGCTCACTAAAGGTTTTATCAGGAAAATCAATTATATTCTCATATCAATCAATAATCCTAAGATCTAAATCCAGATGACTAATCAAAGATCTAGCATTAATAACAACCTATGGTGAAGAACAAGAAAGATAATGAATCCTAGATTAACAGATCTAATAATCCATGAAATCCCTAATGAGAAACCCTAAACCTAACAAGCAGATCTACTCAGACATAATTGTAAGAACACAAATCATGAATAAAATAGATAGCATTAAGAGATTAAAAATAGAAGAAAAGGAGTTCTGAATCTTCTCTGGAGGAGTCTTGATTTTTCTCTCCAAAATCTCTCTAATATCTCTCACAGGGTTTTCTCTCAAAAGTTGCAGGGAAAAATAAAGCTTAGGTCTAAACAATGACCATAAAAATCCTATTTATATTCCTAAACACGTCCAAGGACTAATGATGCAAATATGGAAAACTTTGGGGCAGCTTTGTAAATCTTCAAAACTTGTGGGAAAACTTCCGATTTCTTCTTGTGGCCTAGCATCGATCGACACATATGAAGCATCGATCGATACCTTCTCTAAATTTGTCTCCCAACTTTGCAACTTCAGCCTCAATGCTTGAATGTGCTCTAAATCCTCCTATTTAGCTCCATTATGCTCCCATCCATGTTAAATCCTATAAAGACTCAAAAGACTCTAAAAATACCAAAAAGATTCTATAAATAAGAATTATATCATGGCTAAAAACACCTAAAAATCATGATATATCAACTCCCACAGACTTAGCATTTGCTTGCCCTCAAGCAAATCAAAAACTTCATCTGTGAAAGAGGTTTGAAAACGCAGAAACTCTATTTTTTTTAAAGTAACGCCATGATCATCCAAACCTTAATCTACTTGCTTAGCAGATAAATCCAAATCGAACCACCATGTACTTCTCCGTTGACTTTCATAGCATCCCAAATTCAAACCAAATTCTACTACTTCCTCCAGTAAGCCTCCATCGGTGAGTCTCATCAATTTGATCAATATCAAGAACCTTCTAGACTCATTCCCGTACAATACCATAACAAGCAAGACATATCTTTTACCTCATGTGGTATTCTTTCTCTCCCCCAGACTTATTCTTTTTTATCTTCCTTTGAGCTTTGCTTTGTTTTTTTTTTTTTTCTTTTTTTTTTTTTTTTTTTTTTTCTGAAGTAGTAGGCGAATAATGGGGTCATCTGTAATTTACCTACCCCTCGCTTCCAAGCTTTGTATGATCATTTGACTCAAGAGTAGAATAATTAGTTCAAAAGTAATTTACCTACCTCTCTAAACTGATAAAAATCATCTCATCTTTTATTCTCTCTTTTTTTTAACAAAGCTCTCAAGATTTTTTTAACTTGAATAAGGGAGAGGAGTACCATTTTCTTTCCGAAGTCTTACTTGTCAGGTGTGAACAAGGAGTCAAGCTCTATGAACATCAATCTCCTTGATGAGGTAAAAAGAAAAGTATAGAAATTACCTCAAGCTTTTATGGATTCTGTTGGAAATTCGGATGTCTCTGGTTCACTGGTCAGCCATTGGATTTTTCATTAGTCGGATTTGTGGATTCAATCTGCAGCATTAATCAACCAAGACAGTACACTAAAAAGAAAAATCATAGTTCCCAACAAAATTTTGACTCAATAAAACATTTTTTTTTTTTTTGTGACACTCAAAAACAAAAACGTAGTTAGTAACTACTTCCCCCAGACTTAAACAACACTGTCCCTAGTGCTATCAAGTAAGAGATTGGCGAATAAAATAAAATAAATGAAAATCAAAAGAAAAATGATAAAGATAAACCTACCAGTGGGTTGCCTCTCACTAAGCGCTTGTTTTCAGTCATTAGCTTGAATGTGTTGGATCTCAGGCATCCGGTGGATCAGAACATGGCAGTGAATGCTTCCGAGAGAATGTCCTCTTCATCCAAGGTGGTGTATAAGCTTTTGGTGTATGAGGTCTGCCAAGGATGTGAGGAACAGGACCAGGGCGGGACTTAGGTATGGGTGGCTTTCTTTTAATTCCTGCAAAATCATCAACAGAAGAAACAAGCGCACTACGATAATCTCGTGGTTTGGTTAACTGCACAACAGTTTTTGTACCTTTCAAATTCCTATTGATGAATGGAGAAGGTTTGGGAGAAGGAGATGCATACCTTGGCCTTACCTGTGGGTTCTGGATTGTGGAATGGTGAGATTTCAGCACATAAAGCTCTAGGACTTGCAGAAAAGAATCAACTTAGAGAATCTTCGGGTTTTCGGATGATTCCGACCGTGTCATGGAAGGAGTGTCGATCGATGCAAACCAGCTGCATCGATCGATGCTTGGGTGCTTCGAAAGCTCGTGTTTCTTACAACAATCTGAAGAGAAGCGATAACTTCTGGGAATCATCTTGTGTTCTCCAGACCGGAGCAAAGAACGTCATCATACCAGCGAAGCTGTGTCGCAGATGCAAGATGACAGAACAATCTCAGGTCATGATCGTCCTAGGTAGCTGATTAGGATGAGTACATCCACATCAAATCTTCAAGCTCAACAGCTTGCTTACTCACTTTCTCAACAGTCTCCAACTCTTTGAGATACCCAACAGTAATGTCTTCATGAAGCTCTATGATCAGATCATCATCTGAAGCAATCTCCACAGATAATGTCTGACCATCAATGGTGGGAACCCTTCTCAGCTTGTCCATCTCAAAGTTCATGACCAAATCATCCACATTCAAAGATATGTGTCCTTTCTTAACATCAATGATAGCACCAGCTGTAGCCAAGAATGAGTGTCCTAAGATGAGAGGATCACTAGGCTCTTTGTCATATTCCAGCACCACAAAGTCAGTAGGAATCATGCAATCTCCAATCTTGATTGGAATATCCTCTAAGACACCTTCAGGAATACTTCTAGACCGATCAGCTAAGATAAGAGAGATCTTAGTTGGCTTGAAATCTGTCATCCCAAGTCTCACAGCAATAGAATGTGGCATCAAGTTAATACTAGAGCCAAGATCACAAAGTGAGTGTGCAAACCTTCCTGTTGAAATAGAACAATCTAACCCAAAACTTCCAGAATCTGGTAACTTCTTTGTAATCCTACTCTGAATCATTGCACTCACTTTCTCAGAGACAACCACTTTCTCTTTCCTCTCTTTCTTCCTCTGAGCAGGCTGGTTCAGCAAAATTGAGCTAACATCCTTGGTAAGCAAAGCTCCTTCCTCAGGGCTCTTCACATATCTCTTAATACCAGGAGAAAACTTTACTGCATCAATCAAAGGCATTTCTATCATAACCTTATCCATCATAGCTTTACATCTAGCTTCCTCAAGCTCCTGCTTATAGGCTTAGGGAAAGGAACCTTAGGCTTGTAGGCTTGTTGTGAATTGGATGGTGGAACTGGAACAGAAACCGTAGCTGTCTGTGGGGGAGTGTCGATCGATGCTGACATTGTGTCGATCGACGCTTGATTGAGATTGCATCGATCGATGCTCCTGTGTATCGGTCCATGCAACATCTACCGGATGGTTGTCTTCTTCCTTCACCAAAATTGCATTACAAGCATGCTTGGGGTTCGACTCTGTTCTAGAAAGAAGTTTCTCTTGTCTTTTAACAGACTCTGAATAACGATTCTCTAGCTTCTTGACATGAGTATCTAATGCATCAAACTTCCCAGTTCATTGTAGACATTATCAATCCCATTGAATGTCACATGTCTTGTCCTTGAAGAATCTGATCCATAATCTCAGAAGTAGGTGGAGACTGATAAGAAGAATTACCATAGGTCTTTGTAAAGCCGGTGTTCTATTGTTCCTTCTGGCAATCCGGCTTAGGAGTGTAGAAGAGTTCCCATGTGGGCTGTTGCCAAATTTTTGTGTGATAACTCCATACACAAAATTGACATCTTCTTCTGCAGTCTCTGGCTTTGGCTCAAAAATCTCAACATCTTCAGCAAAATGGACTGACTTCTTTCCAACAAGAAGGTTATGCACTGTGTCCAACTTAGCATTCACCGTAGCAAACTGATTCAAGTCATGGCCTTCATGTGCTCTTTTCCGCTCTAAGTCTGCATTCTTAGTACTGTTTTTTTATGCTAGCCGTTCTATCAACTTCTCATCATCATCTGGGTACCTTGTCTTAAGGTTCCCATCACTAGCAGCATCCAAAGCCATCTGATACCTCCAATCAATACCACTGAAGAAGATACTGATCAACTGCACCTCTGAGAAACCATGATGTGGACAATCCCTCTAGTATGCCTTGAATCTTACCCAAGCAGCTTTGTAAGATTCAGTAGGTCCTTGTCTACAGGTGGAAAGCTTGATCCTCAGCCCATTAGACATCGCATCATCATAGAAGTAGTTCAAAAACGCCACCTTGATGTCATGCCAGGTTGTCAAAGATCATGGTTTCAGCTGCCTTAGCCAATGAGAGGCTTCCCCAGCAAGAGAGTATGGGAAAAGCTTGCAGTAGAGATAGTCCTCTGTGACTCCATTGGCTTTGATGCTTGTGACTATATCCTCAAAGTGTTCGATGTTCTCTAGAGGCTTCTCATGTGGCAAGTTCTGGAATGGCCTTTGTCTAACAAGAGCAAAGTAGGCAGGCTTCAGCTCAAAATCATTCCTTGGGAATGGAGGAGGGAAAATCGCGGAACGGTTCTCATAGAACAAGTCTGGTCTGTTGAAGTCCGCAAGAGTCTTGAAAAGCTCTCCATTGTTGTCCCGTCTAGGCTGAATGTTCTACTGGTTGTTACCATCCAATTGGCTCCATTCGCACCAGCCCCGACATTGCGTCGATCGATGCCAATGATGCGTCGATCGATGCCGACGTTGCGGCGATCGACGCCATCTGCATTCTCATCAACGACGACAGGTTCTTCCTGAATAACTTGTCCTTCAGCATCAAGTTTTTGGCCTAGTTCGTTGCACACATGACCCTCTTGATCTCTCAAAACTCCAGCCGCATCTGGTCTCAATATGATTGGGTTGACCATCTTTGTTGATTTGGCTGCTTTAGTGTTCTCACGCTCTAGTTGTCCTTTGGTTTGTAAGCTTCACAACTGGACCAGTAGGATTTTTCCTGGTGCTAGGCTTAGGCATGTACCTGAAACAAAAGCGTGTGAGTAAAACAGAAAAAGAAAAATTTAGACAAAATCAAAGATTTTAATCTATTGGTGAATCAAAAGAGTCTCCGGCAACGGCGCCAAAATTTGATATGCTCAAATTTACCCTAGAGCTACTCTCTCAAATTAAGAGGTCAATGCATTTTTTAGGGATCGAATCCACAAGAACTCTAGATTAACACAATATATTTAATAATCTTTTAATTATGCTAAACAGAAATATTTTAATTAAATTGCAAAATAAAACAGAAAATAAAAGAGTTGTAAGTCAATAGGAATAAACGCTAGGCCTAGGGAAATTCTCAGGAAATCATGGAAAATCAGATCAATTAATTTAACTAGCAGGATTCAACAATTAAGCACCGTTCTTGAACCCTAAACACAATTGTAAAATAAATCAGTTCTAACTGCAAATATTTTCTAAGTTTTAAAACCAGAAAATCCAAATCTCTTTGCAAAATTCAAGTTAAAAATCAGCAATAAAATCAAGTTTAGATAAGTTCATAAAATCACTAATTCAAATCTCTTTGCAAAAAGTAATTTTGCTCACCAAAGTTTTTATCAGGAAAATCAATTATATTCTCATATCAATCAATAATCCTAAAATCTAAATCTAGATGACTAATCAAAGATCTAACATTAAGAACAACCTATGGTGAAGAACAAGAAAGATAATGAATCCTAGATTAACAGATCTAATAATCCATGAAATCCCTAATGAGAAACCCTAAACCTAACAAGCAGATCTACTCAGACATAATTGTAAGAACACAAATCATGAATAAAATAGATAGCATTAAGAGATTAAAAATAGAAGAAAAGGAGTTCTGAATCTTCTCTGGAGGAGTCTTGATTCTTCTCTCCAAAATCTCTCTAAAATCTCTCACAGGGTTTTCTCTCAAAAATTGCAGGGAAAAATAAAGCTTAGGTCTAACCAATGACCATAAAAATCCTATTTATATTCCTAAACACGTCCAAGGACTAATGATGCAAATATGGAAAACTTTGGGGCAGCTTTGTAAATCTTCAAAACTTGTGGGAAAACTTCCGATTTCTTCTTGTGGCCTAGCATCGATCGACACATATGAAGCATCGATCAATAGCTTCTCTAAATTTGTCTCCCAACTTTGCAACTTCAGCCTCAATGCTTGAATGTGCTCCAAATCCTCCTATTTAGCTCCATTATGCTCCCATCCATGTTAAATCCTATAAAGACTCAAAAGACTCTAAAAATACCAAAAAGACTCTATAAATAAGACTTATATCATGGCTAAAAACACCTAAAAAAAATGATATATCACATGCCTAATGATAATCTCTAGATCTAGCATTATCTAAAAACCGGACATTGGTTTGATGCTAAGATGCTTTAAATCAAACCCTACCCTCTCAGTTATAGGATCAGCATAGAGTATATCTAGCCTAGAAGAGATCTATAACAAACAAGCTTGACCTAGCTAAACAAACCACAACCACAATCCAGCCTAACCCATCCTCAAGATCCTAAGCAAACTAATCACAAATGCTAAACATGAGGAACAAAGTCATAAACCCAGAAAATAACAAAACTTGCATCATTGGAAAGATAAAGCAGAGATCTACAATATTGAAGAAGAAATCAAACTCGAATTCTTAATACTTTGAGAGTTATTGAACAAACAAGTATGAAGAAATCTCTTGTTTTCTCCTTCAAAAGTAGAACAAAATCTAAGAAATGTAAAAAGCAAAAAACATAAATTCCCAAAAGAGTAAAAACTAGGTTTATAACTTTTCTCTCAGGCGGCTCTCTCTTTTTTCGGCTGAAGGGTACAAGGCCCTTTTATAGAAAAAGTAGTGGAAGCCCTAAAAAAGCTAAAAGACAAAATAGCTAGGCGGCTCGGTCAACTCGACCTGGTGCTCGGTCGAGTGACCGCTCGAGTTGGCTCTTCTTGTTCTCCTTCCACCCATCGTGTCCTTCTCCGCACATGGTCGAGTGTCTGTCGAGTGGGCGGTCGAGTGGAACTCTGGACCTTGATTCTTCAGCTCTAACTCCCTTGCTTTCTTCTCTTGATAGCTTCACTCCTCTTCAGCATTGCTTCCATGCTCCTTAGGCTCCAAAATCCCCTGTTTATGCAAGAAAATATGCAAATGCAATGCAACTATACTCTAATGCATGAATAGTCCTAAAAGCTATGCAATAATGGCTAAACTAAACAGCAAATGATGCAAAAGAGGTGAAAATACTAAAGGAAAACAGGGTAAAATATATGAACATCAAGCATCCCCATTGTTGTCTCTCTAAATCAGATTAGTGAAAATGTCTGGTCTCGCTGAGGAAATATCGATCACTGAACTTATTGACTCCTTCAACCTTTTAATGCCCAAGACTTCCTTCATATGCTCCCTTTTCTCTCTCTTTTCTCACTTCCAAATGATCGATTTTTCCCAAAATTTTAGGGTATCATTGTATTTTTTTTTATCAATCCTTTGCTCTTTGCTTTTGGACAGGTTTCCATGGGTTCCGAAGGAAGCACGGGTTTACGCACAACCCTCGGTCCACTTATTTACCACCTTTATCCGCTTATTCATTTCTTCTTGCTTTTCTCTCTTTTTTATTTATTTATGAATTAAGTATTGAAGGGAAGAGAGAGGTGGAGCATACTTTGTGAGAATTTTCATGTCCTGTATTGCTTAAGGGAGGAGTCTTGTTCGATGTATACCAACTCCCAAGGCAAGAAGTTAAATATGGTTAAATCCTTTCCAAGCTAGAGAAACATCGGATCAGCTTAATGTTCTCTTCGGTGAGGGTCTTTTGGGGCGTGTTGAGTCTTCTCATGTTCATTCCAAGCTTCATTCTAAAATCAGAGGTACTAAAGTAATCATAAGAGTGTTAGATCAAAGCAAAAGACTCCTAGAAATGATCATAGTTTCCCAACAATTTTGTTTTGTTTTTCTTTTTAAGACTTCATAAAGTTACTCAATTGCAAGAAAAATCAAAGAAAACATCATTAGTAACTTGGAGACATCCTTCCCCCGGACTTACTTCACACCGTCTCAGTGTGATAGAAAATCAAGAAAAAGGTATCTCCGACATCGAAAGATAAAGAGAAATAGAAAATCCTAAAAAGGGAAAAAAAAAAAAAAAGAAAAACCGCTGTCAGTCGGTCGGTTAGCGGGATGGTGAGAAGGTCACAGAATGATCAGAATGGAGACTCTCAGTAGCAGCATCATCGGCGTCACTGGTAGCAGTAGGATCCGATGGTGGTTGTGCAAAGCAATATGGTGCAAGTCCCTGAAGCCAAGTAGCCAGTCGCGTTAGAAGCAAGTTTTTCTTCCTCTGGGTGTCGTAAACCCACCTCTCAAATTCAGATTGAGGTGCTTGTGTAGGCGAGTCAGTAGCAAATTGGCTCACATCAAAAGGAGGAAACGGTCGAGCTGGATGTGAGGACTCCGAGGCAGCTACCACTTGTGTGGTGCGTTTGGGTTTGCGGGAAGCGTATTCACTCTCCTCCATCCAAACCACCTCGTCAAGGTCGCATAGTGCTAAATCAGGTGATGTTCATATATTTTACCCTGTTTTCCCTTAGTGTATTCACATCTTTTGCATCTTTTGCTATCCTTTTTCACCATTATTGCATAGCTTTAGGACTAATCATGCATTAGAGTTTTAGTTGCATTGCATTTGCATCTTTTCATGCATAAACAGGTGATTTTGAAGCTTAAGGAGCATGGAAGCAATGCTGAGGAAGAAGTGAAGCAATCATGAAGGGAAAGCAAGAGAGTTAAGGCTGAAATAACAAGGTCCGGAGTCCAACTCGACCGCACACTCGATCAGACACTCGACCATGTGCTGAGGAGGACTCGACCGAGTGGAGAACACATGAGAGAAGGCAGCTCGACCTGCCACTCGACCGAGCACAGGTCGAGTTGACCGAGCCGTTGACTATTTTGTCTTTTAGTATTTTTAGGGCTTCCACTCCCCTCCTATATAAAGCCTTGTACCTGCAGCCAGAAAAGTGTGCAGCTTTTTAGATATTCTCTAAACCTAGTATTTTACCCCTTTGGGAATTATTCTTTTTGCTTTTTTTATATTTCTTAGATCTTGTACTTGAAAAAGACTAAATTCTTCAATATTGTTGGTTTCATAACTTTCTTAATATTGAGAATTCGAGTTTCATTTCTTTTTCAATATTGAAGATCTCTATTTTATCTTTCTAGTGATGCACATTTCATTATTTTCTGGGTTTTTGACTTTGTTCACCATGTGTTCTTGTGAGTAGTTTGCTTAGGATCTTGAGGATGGGTTAGGCTGGATTGATTTGGTCAAGCTTGATTGTTGTAGATCTCTTCTAGGCTAGATGATCTTATTGCTGATCCTATATCTGAGAAGGTAGGGTTTGATTTCAAGCATCTTAGCATCACACCAATGTCTAAGGAGCATAGATAAGGCTAGATCTAGAGCTTACCATTAGGCTTGCTAAGAGATTAGAGGTCTTGTTTGGTTTGAGATGTATTGCTTAATGCCTGCTTGTGTAGATTCTTTACTATGCGAGAGCAAGTCTGCATAGGTTTGATTGTTTCTTGCCATGAGAGTGGATTAAACATGTCTTAGAATAGTATGTCTAGAGATTAGCTCAAAGTTTGTTTGAGGTTTGTTGACCAAGTTAAATAACCACAATGATTAGTTCAGCCCATGAATCCCTCCTCAGGACCTTCTTTGTTTATTGATATCTTAGTCTTAATACTGTTGCTTGATTGTTGTTTGATTCGTTTTTGCATTGCTCTGTTTTTATTGTGTTGCTCTGTTTTCACGTTTAGTCTAGCTCGACCATGTACTCGACCTACACTCGGTCGAGTGCTTGCTCGAGTTCTTCCCCAGAGCTTGTGTTTATGATTTGTGATTGTCCTGTTTCATTTCTGCTGCATTCATTTAGTTTTCTGTTCATTGCTTGTCTTGCATAGGTTTATTTCTTGCATTATAGTAGTTCTATTCCTGTTTTAGCTTCATTACTGTTACAATCATTCTGTTCATTTACATTCAGCATCTAGTTCTTGTAGTTTTATTTTCTGCACTTTGCATTTTAATCATAGGATTGTTAGTGACAAACATCCTTTACATCTGGCTTAAATTAGATCTTTATGCACATCTTGACTGTTCACAAACACTCAGATTGGATTGACACCTCTTATACTGCAACTGCATAAGGGGAATTGAAACACCTTACCATCCATCCATTCATTGCATACATTCATCATCATTCTCATCACCACAATAAAATACTTGTTTCATCAGGAGGCTCAAAGGCAACGTTCTCCGACTTGCGCAGTGAAGTGCAGGATGGCATAGGGATCCTCATGTAACAAAAGTTACCAGCTTTGTCCTGAAATTTGTAGACAGAGTTTTGACGCACAAGGATCTCATTGGTGAACATACACTTGAGTTCAAGGAACCTCTTTGTCTAGGCTGAAATGAGTGACGGCAAGGCAATGCCACAAAACTCGATGATAGGAGTCACCAAGCTACCGATGCGTATCCTCTTGTTCTTAGCCTTGGACATGTCTTTTCGGACCTGCTCAAACTCTCTAGAAAGCAAGAATCCACAGTTAACATCATGAGTTTGATGGTGGAGCGGAGAAGTCAGAGGATGTAGAAACCAACGAAGACCGTGAAAGAACATCCACAATTCAGGTAGTTGCAATGTGCTAGTTTCAGCCCTACCATAAATGGTGTTGCTCAATAATTTAGCAATGATCCGAAGGACGGGGTTGCGGATGCGGGATTTCCTGGCTCCGCGTGAGAGATAGTTCCCAGCGCCAATCAGATTCCAAATATCTGACCTGCTGTCGAGCTTCTCCATCTTGCATTGCTTATTTCGAGGGAACCCAAAAATGTCACAAAGGTCAAGCATGGAGATAGTGCTTCTTGAGCAAAAGAAACTGATCGAACAATGCTCAGCTAATGAATCAGGGCCGTCAGAAAAACCGACCGTACAGTGGCTAGAAACTCTCGTGCAAGCTGCTCATGTAAGTCCCATGCCTTCTCAGCAAAAGTACCAAACCCCATGTTCCTCACCAACTCATCAAAATCTGCGAGCATGGCCATCCTCTCAAAAAGTATTCGGTCAGGAAACCGAGTCGGCTCCATCTTACACTGTCCTAGATATTTTAAACTCTTAGCATCCTCATCATTCAAAACTCGGGTTGGTGGCTCGTCGGTAAGAGGTGCAGGTTCCTTACCACTACTGCGTCTTTTAGGCATTTCGTGCAAAAGAAGAGAGTTCCAATATGTGAGATAATGAAATCAATTGAAAATTCTCCTAATCAACCAACATAAGTTACAAGCCTAACTCTAAATTCAAGCTACAGCAGCCTAAATCTAATTCCAAAACTTCCCTAGTACTATTCAACCCATCAATTCGCAGCTCAATTAGGAAGAAAAATTGAAAGAATTATGGACAACCAAAATTGAACACCCGCGGTAGTGATGGCTACAAGTGGGCGGCTTAAACCAGCTCCCTAACCTAGGGTGAGGTCTCATAATAGAGTAAAGTAGGATAGTAAGGAGATCGCCGAGAATCGAACACAAGAATGGGGAAAAGAGAAACTTACCTTGTTCGACTTTGATTCTAACTGTGGGAATATGAAAGAGGGTGTAATCCGAGTGGATTGAATCAAAATCTCAACAAAAGAAACAAAAATCGAGAGGGAGAGAAATGGATGTCGAAATCGGGGTCGGCGAGAGGGAAGAGAGGAAGGAAGAATATGAAATTAGGGTTAAAATTCTGGTATTGGGCAACGAATCCAGGTTAATCCGGTTCAATTTAAGTCCAATAACCATAATAAGCCGATTCCCTTCCTATTTCTCATTTTTCTCAAATTTACTTATCTGGAACGGGGGACAAAAGCATGTAGAGCAGATTCAAATTATATCGGCTGATCCAGAAATAGATTGGCCGATCCTGAAATGGCCGAGGGACATTCTTTTAAAAGAACTCGCATCTTCTTCGTTTTGAACTTGTCCCATGAAGACTCAATACCATCATGACCAGCAGGAACTCCTAAAAGAAAACAAAACAAAACAAAACAAAAATCCTAAAAGGAACATGAAAACATAGGGGAAAACAAAACTAACCCCATTGGGTTTCCTCTCACTAGCGCTTGTTTAAAGTCGCGAGCCTGACTGTTCTTACTGCTCAAGCAGCGGGTGGATCCATCAGAGGGATGGTAGATTCCTCAGTTGGATCATGATCAGCGTGATATGGATTTAGGCGTTGACCATTAAAAGTACCATAATGGTTCCAGAGAACGATGGCTCCATAGGGCAGAACGTTCTTGATGCGGAAAGGTCCAGACCAGCGAGAACATAGCTTGGTAGGAAAGATCGTCAATCGAGAGTTGAAGAGTAGAACCAAGTCATTAGCAGCAAAATTCTCAGGAACAAATTTTTTGTCATGCATCGCTTTAGTGCGCTCCTTGTAGATTTTGGTGCTCTCATATGCGTTCATGCGGATCTCATCAAGTTTATTCAGCTGAATCAGGCGTCGTTCGGCCGCGGTCTTGACATTGAAGTTCATCTACGTTGTCGCCCAAAGTGAATTGTACTCGAACTCGACAGCTAGATGGCAGGACTTCCCGTAGACCAACTTGAATGGTGTGGTGCCAATAGGTGTCGTATAAGCGGTCCGATAGGCCCATAAAGCATCGTCGAGTTTAGCAGACCAATCCTTCCTTGTTGAGTTTACTGTCTTCTCCAAGATGCTTTAAATTTCTCGGTTTGAGATCTCAACCTGCCCATTAGTTTGAGGATGATATGGTGTAGCGACCATATGTGTTACTCCATGCTGCTTCAGAAGTTTGTCGAAGATTTTGTTGATAAAATGAGTCCCACCATCACTTAGCAACCTTCACTTAAGAACAACCTTCGAATCATTGGTGGTGCTTGCTAATGCTTCGACCCATTTGGAGACGTAATCTAGGGTCCCATGAAGTCGATTCCCCAACAGTCAAACTCTTCAATCTCCAAGATGAAATTATGCGGCATCTCATTCCTTTTACTTATGTTCCCACGTCGCTGGCAAGTATCACATCTAGAGACAAAACCGACCTGAAGTACCTTAGTTGCAGTCTCGAATGTGGCAAAATGGCCTGCGTAATTGGTTCCATGACAGTGAACAAGAATTCCAAAAACTTCTAATTCTGGGATACATCTTCTGTAAAGGCCATCGGCACAATGCTTGTAAACGAATTGTTCATCCCATAAATAGCGTTGCACATCCCGCAAAAACTTCTTCTTGGCATATCCAGTAAAATTCGGAGGTTCCTCTGCAGCACACAAATAGTTTGCGCTGTCAGCATACCATGGGGAGTCATCACTGATTTGCTGGAGGACCTTGGCGTCGGCTTCGTCCTTGAAACATTCCTCATATGCTGCGACTACGTACACATTCTCCTCAGGAAGCCAGTCATCGATAGGAATCTCAGCATCGATTCTCAGTCTAGAAAGGTGATCTGCCACTCCATTGTCCACTCTTTTCTTGTCTTTAATCTCAATTTCAAATTCTTGCAGGAGTAAAATCCACCGTAATAGCCTTGGTTTGGCATCTTTATTAGTTAGTAAATAGTGCAGTGTAGCGTGGTCAGTATGGACAATCACCTTAGAGCCGACCAGGTAGGATCTGAATTTTTCAAACACAAAGACTATGGCGAGTGGCTCTTTCTCTATCGTGGCGTACTTGGTCTATGCTCCATCGAGTGTCCTGCTTGTATAGTAAACAACATGCAATTTACTATCCTTGCGCTGTCCCAAAACCGCTCCAACAGCAAAATCACTTGCATCGCACATGACTTCAAAAGACAGATTCCAATCGGGTGGTTGAACTATTGGAGCCGATATCAGTGCCTGCTTAATTGTGAGAAAAGCCTCTAGGCACTCTGCATTAAAATCAAAGGAGATAACCTTGCACAACAGTTGGGTGAGTGGCCTAGCTATTATAGAGAAATCCTTGATGAACCGTCGATAAAACCCAGCATAACCGAGGAAGCTACGTATATCATTCACAGTTTTAGGCGGATGCAGACTGGACATCACCTCAATCTTAGCCTTGTCAACCTCTATCCCCTTCTCAGATATTCGATGACCAAGAACAATCCCATCGGTGACCATAAAATGACATTTTTCCCAATTCAGAACAAGGTGTTTGTCCACACAACATGGAAGAACCTTGCACAGATTAAACAAACACAAAGAGAAAAATGAGCCATAAACCGAAAAATCATCCATAAATACCTCCATGATATCCTCTATCAAATCAGAGAAGATGGACATCATGCAACATTAGAAGGTAGCTGGGGCATTGCATAACCCAAAAGGCATCTGCCGGTATGCAAAGGTGTCGTAAGGGCATGTGAAAGTGGTTTTCTCCTTATTATCCGAGTAAGGGTGATTGTCTAGGCGCTCAAGCATTTGGTCGATGAATTGAAGGGGGAAATGATCTTTCCTGGTGGCTGCATTGAGCTTACGGTAGTCGATGCACATTCGATTTCCTGTGATTGTTGTGGTGGGGATCAACTCATTCTTTTCATTTGCAACTACTGTCACCCCTCCTTTCTTTGGTTCCACATGGACTGGACTCACCCAGGTGCTATCGGAGATCGGGAAAATAACTCCAGCTCCCAACAATTTAAGGATCTCCTTTTTTACCACTTCCATGAGGTTTAGATTCAGCCTTCGTTGGTGTTCTATAGAAGATTTCGAAGGATCTTCAAGGTGAATGCGATGAGAGCAACTCCGGTGAGATACCTGAAATGTCATCCAAGGAATAGCTCAAAGCCTTCCTATATTTTCTCAACTCTAATTTAGAGCAAGAGTGCGGTCTCAACATTATTCAGGTTAGAGTTAATAATTACTGGAGATGTGGAGTTTGGTCCAAGATAAGCATACCTGAGTCCTTCTGGGAGTGGCTTTAGGTCCAACTTTGGAGCCTTGAGTTCGCTCCAGTCCTCTTGGTTTTCTTTGGCCTTAGAGTAGAGTTCGGGATAACCCGATCCGAAAACAGGAATGGTCATTCCACTGATTTTATTTATTATTTCCGCAAAAAGAGCCGGATCAGTCAGTCCGATGTCGGGATCGGTCAGTCCGTTTTATAAATTGACAAAAAGGACTTTGCATTCCAAATTTGCTGCAGCATCGAGTGTTTCTGCCATCTTCACGGTCTCTTCATACAAGTATCCCAACTCTAGTTCCTTCTTTGTCAAAGCCACAGCCAGGTGATCACTCGAACATACTTCTTCATACTACTCATCAGCTATTTCTCCTATGGTGTAAATCCAAAAGGTTTGGCCATCAATGGTAGGTTTCTTAGCCACTTTCTCTAGATTGAATCTCAAAACCAAATCGTCCATGTGCGGATCAATTTTTCCCTCTCAGACATTTATCATTGCACCAGCCGTGGCCAAGAAAGGTCTTCCAAGTATAATGGGTTCTTGAGATTCATCATCAAGTTTCAAAACAATGAAATCAATGGGTATGTAGCAATTCCCAATTTGCATTGGGAGATTCTCCAATATCCCTTCGGGACGTCAGGTAGACCGATCAGCTAGGACCAAGGTGATTTGGGTCGGCTTGAAAGTGTATAGACCAAGCTTTGTTGCAACGCTGAGTGGCATCAGGCTCACGCTTGCTCCTAAATCGCGGAGGCAGTTATTGAACTTGAGATCCCCTATTGTGCAAGGCAGTGTAAATGGTCCTGGATCTCCACATTTTTCTAGCATTCGATTTTTGAGCATTGAACTGCATTCTTGCGTGAGATACATTACTCCTTTCTCCAAACTGAGCCGATCGGTGAGGATCTCCTTCATATACTCCTTAAAAAATGGAACCATCCGGACTGCTTCGATGAAAGGGAGTTTGACCTCAAGTTCCCCTACCACTGATTTCAGCTTTGCATACTCTCGCTCTTCTATATTGGATTTACGACGTGTGGGAAAAGGAAGTTTGCGTACATATTGCGGCTGGGGTTTGCATGGTTGCTCTGCCTTAGCAGTTTTTGTATCAGAGGTTTCAATGTTGTCTGTAGCTTCGTTAGAAACCTTATCGGAGTTGTTTTCTATCTTTGTATCGTGTATTGGCCAGTCTGGTTACTAGATCGGTCAGTCCCTTCTTTCTATTGTGGCTCTTTCAGTTCCTTGCCGCTTTGAAGGGTAATAGCATTTGAAGAATTCTTATGGATTAGCCTCGTTTTTCTCGGGTAGTGTTCATTAAGGTGCCTTGACTCTCGCTGCAAATTGTGCCACTTGGTTCTCTAACACTCACATGTGAGTGTTTAACGTTTCTATTCTTCCATTCAGCTCTGAATACATGATATCGATCTTGACATTCACCTCATTGGCATTTTTATTCTGATTTTCCATCAATGCATGCATCAACTGTTCCAATTTGTTTTCTTGTGTGGCTACAGGTTGCGGTGGATGTGCTTGATAGCCCTGTGAGACGTTGTTGATTTGAGGTTTTTGCTGGAAATTTGATCTTCCAAAGCCCGTCCCCTTATTCTGAAAGCCCTGTGTAAAATTGCTCTGTTGAGGTTACGGCAGGTAGACCTAATCTTGAGGATTCTTAACATTGTTGCTTCTGTAAGATAGGTTAGGATGATTCCTAAAATTCTGGTTGAAACCTCGACTTTGAAAGTTTCCCTGCCCTCCTATGTAATTCATCTCTTCTATACCCTCAAGGCATGTCTCGCCTGCGAAGTCTGCATATCCCACGGCTTGTTCCTTGCACAAGTTAACGTTTTTGTGATCCCTCTTCAGTAGGAGATTCACTTTGGCTGTAAGGTCCTTAATGGCATCAGTCTCGACAGCATTGACCTGCACCGTACGATCGTAGTCTGTACCATGATTGCTATTGCTTGACGCAAGATTTTCTATCAGTGCATTGGCCTCATTTGCGGTGTTGGTGGAGAAATCTCCTCTGCTAGCTGTATCTAACGCCTTCTGATACTTCTGTTCGATACCCCCATATAAGATGCTCATCAGGTTCTCTTGGGTGTAAGCATGGTGGGGAAAGTCTCTCAGATATTCCTTGAACCTTTCCCATGCTTCGCAAAAAGTCTCCATGCCTCCTTGAGAAAATGTAGTGATTTTGCTTCGTAGTTTCGCTGAGCGAGATTTGGTGTAGAAGTGATTCAGGAAAGCTGCTCTACATTGTGCCCAAGTGGTGAGCGATCCAGGATCTAGAAGATTCAGCCATCTCAAGGCCTTATCCACCAAAGAAAACTGGAACAATGTCAGCATGAGGTACTCGTAGGGGACACCATTGGACCTCGTCGTACTAGTCAACCTTTCAAAAGCCTCGATGTGATCCAGAGGACTCTTTGACGGTAACCCGTTGAACACACGATTCTGAACCAGATTGATTAGACTATGCTTGATCTCATAGTCTTGCCTCATAGGAGCTGGTGGTTGAATCGCGGATCGATTTGCAAACAGCCTGTTGTGAGCATCTTCGTCCCTCAAGGTGGTTTGTCTTGCTGGCGGATTTGGTTCAGGTTCGTTTTGCTCTTGCTGGACTTGCCTCTGCTATTGTTTAACGATACCTACTTGAGGGTTCGGTTGGCAAGCATTCGTTTCTCCCCCGTCAGCCATAGCGTTGATCTGGACTCTTGCTTTTTTGGTTTTCGCGTTCAAGCTGTGCTAACTTCTCGTTTCGCAGATTACGCAAATCAGTTGGCTTATGGCTTCTTGTTTGCATGCACCTGAAGCAAAAGAGGAAGAACACAAGAACAAATCAGTAAATTGAAGTAAAATAAACCTTAGACTAAACGTGAACCTAAAATTTCAAAGGCAACGTTTCGGTCCCCGGCAACGGCGCCAAATTGATCAACAAGTGAAGCACATGTTTTGGTGATGGTGATGGTGAATGGTATGATGGAATGAGATATTAATGATGATGAATGAATGGAGTGCAGCCTTATGCTGTTGTAGTACAAGAGGTGTCAATCCAATCTGAGAGTTTGCAAGCAATCAGGATGTGCATATATGTCTAAGCCAAGCCAAGTATGAAGGATGTTTGTCACTAACAACCTATTGATGAAATGTAAAATGCAGAAAGTAAAAACTACTAAGATAGATGCTAAAAGTAAAGAGAACAGACTAATCAAAGCTATGATGCAATAAGAACAAAAATAGAAACTATAGTAATGCAAGTAATGAACTAATGCAAGACAAGTAATGAACAGAATACTAAGTGAATGCAACAATAATGCAACTAGAATGAAATAGGAAGTGAGACAGGACAACTACAAAGCATAAACAAGAATTATGGGGATGAACTCGAGCAGGCACTCGATCGAGGGTAGATCGAGTGCAGGGTCGAGCTGGACAAACGCGAGAAACAGAACAATGCAAGCAAAACAGAGCAAAACAAAAGTGAATCAAACAACGATCAAACAACATGATTAAAGCTAGGAAATCAATAAAGGAGGAAGGTCTTGAGGAGGGATTCATGGGCTGGACTAATGATTGAGGTCATCTAACTTGGTCAACAAATCTCAAACAATTTGAGCTAATCTCTAGACAATGATCTCCTAGAACATGTTAATCCACACTCATGGCAAAAACAATCAAGCTCATATATTTCTAGACTTGTTCTCACAAAGCAAAGAACTTATACAAGCAAGCATTAAGCAACATATCATCTATAGTCAATAATCAAACAAGACATCTAATCTCTTAGCATGCCTAATGAAAATCTCTAGATCTAGCCTTATCTTTGCACCTTAGACATTGGTGTGATGCTAAGAGGCTTGAGATCAAATCCTACCCTCTCAGTTATAGGATCAGCATTAAGAACATCTAGCCTAGAAGAGATCTACAACAATCAAGCTTGACCAAATCAAACAAACCTCAACCTCAATCCAGCCTAACCCATCCTCAAGATCCTAAGCAAACTACTCACAATCACACATGATGAACAATAAAATCATAAGCCCAGAAAATGTTGAAACTTGCATGAATAGATAGATGAAACAAAGATCTACAATATTAACGAAGGAATCAAACTCGAAATCTCAATATTTTGAAAGTTATGAAACCAACAAATATGAAGAATCTCTTGTTTTTCTCCTTCAAAGAAGTACAAGATCTAAGAAAATAAAAAGTGCAAAAAAGAAATATTTCCTAAAACGGTAAATACTAGGTTTGAGAATATCTAAAAAGCTGGACTCTTGGTAGTTGAAGGGTACAAGGTCCTTTTATAGGAAAAGTAGTGGAAACCCTAAAAATGCTAAAAGACAAAATAGCTAGGCGGCTCGGTCAACTCGACCTGGTGCTCGGTCGAGTGACCGGTCGAGTTGGCTTTTCTTCTGCTCCTTCCACTCGGTCGAGTCCCTCTCCGCACACGGTAGAGTGTCTGGTCGAGTGGGCAGTCGAGTGGGACTCCGAAACTTGGTTCTTCAGCCTTAACTCTCTTGCTTTCTCCTCTTGATTGCTTCACTTCTCCTCAGCATTGCTTCCATGCTCCTTAGGCTCCAAAATCACTTGTTGATGCATGAAAAAATGCAAATGCAATGCAACTAAACTCTAATGCATGATTAGTCCTAAAGCTATGCAATAATGGTCAAAATAGATAGCAAAATATGCAAAAGATGTGAATATACTAAGGGAAAACAGGGTAAAATATATGAACATCAACACCCCCAAACTTAGTCTTTCCTTGCCCTCAAGCAAATAAACAAGACATAAGAAGGTAGGTGAGGTTTGAAAGTGGGATCTCAGCTCCTAAAGCTTGCTAATAGACCTGCTAGAATCAATGTCAAAGTTACTAGTACTATCATGCAAGTTGAATGAGCTGTACTTAAAGATTTTAGACAAGCCTATCACAACCTTTACTGATTTGAGCCATAGATATCCACATGCATTTAAATCAATCATTTCCTTTAACATTCATTAATCATGAACATGAATCAATCTTATGCAATGCTTAAACTCATTTGGCTTGGAGATAAAGGTTTTTGAGACAATGATGGTCCCATTTTAGAGTGGGGCTTATCGATATCAAGGTTCTCTCACAAAAATGGATTGAGCTTTAGAAGAATGCTACAGGTAAGAACACTTAGACACATAAAATAACAAAACCTTGTCTACCCAAAGGCACCCAAAGTGTTTATCCTATCACTCTAATCCCAAATGATCCTAGTGCTATCCTTTAACTTCTTCACTTCTCTTTTACCCTTTTCTCTTTTGATTTTAAAGTCTTAGGAGAGGTTTCTTATTTGAATCACCTAGTGGAATGGGGTTTCTTTCTTATTTGCTATGGTTCTCTTTTCTTCTTAATCTTTAAGACATAAAAGCTTTTTGCTAGGGCTGCCTGTATGTGCCACCCTGTAAAATAGAGTTTCAACTAGTTTACCCCTGTACTTTTACGCTCTACCTATTTCCTCCTAGACAACATTTATTCTTCCCAGTTCCACCTATATTAATTCATTTCTATTTAATTAACCAAAATAAATTAAGCTTTTAAAAATCTAAATTTTACGTTTTAAAATCGATAATTCGTGATTACTGTACCGCGATTGGTTTAACCCGACTCAATATATTAGACCCGAAATCATTTTGTTTACCCGTAAAACCAAATCGATTTGGAAAAAATTGAAATTAGGTCTTCTTCTTCTTCTTCCTCGAAACCCAAAAAATCGAGTTCTTCTTGACAAATTTGGTTGAAGTCAGATGAGACGCATTAGAAGAAGAAAACTGGCTCATACTTCAAGTTAAGGAGAAATAAACAAACGGTGAAAAATAAGAAGAAATAAAATCGGGAAAGAAGAACTCAATTTTTTGGGTTTCGAGGAAGAAGAAGAAGACCTAATTTCAATTTTCTCCAAATCGATTTGGTTTTATAGGTAAACAAAATAATTTTGGGTCTGATATATTGAGTCGGGTTAAGCCAATCGCAGTATAGTAATCACAAATTATCGATTTTAAAATGCAAAACTTAAATTTTCAAAAGCTTAATATATTTTGGTTAATTAGATAGAAATTAATTAATATAGGTGGAATTGGGAAGAATAGATGTTGTCTATGAGGAAATAGGTAGAGCGTAAAAGTACAGGGGTAAACTAGTCGAAACCCTATTTTACAGGGAGCCACATAAACTTGGTGAGCCGGACCTGATTATCGCACACTTCCAAGCGTACAATACATATATTTTTAATATCCAAGTTAAAAAAATAAAATAAAAGAAAATAAAACTCATTGATCTCTAATCCGTAAATCAACCATGCAGATTTTTTGTTTACATCCATAAATCAAACACTTACTGACATAGAATCGAAGGCTATAAGACTATAATATGTTCCTTTTATTTTGTTGAAGTGTAATGAGTTCATGTACGGATTCTGTGTCCTATTTTTATTTTTATTTATCTTAACCTTCATTTTTCCTTTAGTCTCTTTTTGTCCATGCATGAGAGTACTATTGGAAATTTAAGAGTATCAACCGTTAGATTAATAAACCATTGTGACTTTTGGTTTGTGGTTACTAAACGAATGGTTGCAAACATTCGTAAACAACCGTTGGGCATATATATATGTACACTCTGTTTTTATGCATCGATACAGAGGAGAAAAGCACAAAAAACAGAGTACTATATATCACAAGAAGAGAGAGGTTGAGCGAATCTCTTGTGATAACACAAAAACAAACACTAGAAATTTTTTATTTGTTTCTCTTGTATCTTAGTCTAGAACAAGAGAGAAACTTTGATTGTCGTATCCTGCGAGAGATTTTGTGTAACCCAAGACTTTTGATAAGGGTTAAAATACTCTTTAAAGAAAGTACTCCTGTGCGCGATTCAATCATTATCTAAGTTCACCGTACGATTATGATCCGGAGTTACACCACATTTACAACATTCTTAAAGAGTAGTTCTGGTAAACTATGACGAGTGCATCGGTGCGTGAGATGAATTTAAACTTTGGCAAGTTGGACAAGTTTGAGGGAGTGGACTTTCGAAGATGGCATAAGAAGATGCATTTCCTTCTCACCACACTCAATGTGGTGTATGTTCTAAGCATGCCAATGCCTACCGTGACGGAGGATGCTGAGAAAGAGTGTGTGGAAGAGACAAGGAAGCAACTCAAGTGGGAGAACGATGACTACATATGCCGTGGCCACATTCTTAACGGTATATCTGATCCTCTATTTGATGTCTATCAAAATGTCTAATCTACAAAGGAACTGAGGGATGCGTTGGGATCAAAGTACATGGCTGAGGATGCTTCTAGTAAGAAGTTCCTTGTTAGTAATTTTAATAATTACAAGATGTCTGATTCAAGGCCTGTTATGGAGCAATACAATGAATTGCTTCGCATCCTTGGAAAATTTGCTCAACACAACATGAAGATTGATGAATCCATCTCGGTGTCGAGTATCATCGACAAGCTGCCGCCTTCATGGAAAGATTTTAGGCGCATGTTAAACACACAAAAAGGAAAAGTTGTCTCCGGTACAACTTGGTAGTCATTTGCGCATAGAGGAATCTCTAAGGATACAAGAGGGTGGAAAACCCAAAGAGGCTGAACCTTCTTCAATCAATATGACGGAGGAAGGTGGGAGTTATAAGATGAAGAATAAGGGGAAGAAACGTCCCTTTAATCACAACACCTACGGTGGACCTAACAAAAAGCTTAAGAGTGTTTGTTGGTTGTGTAACAAGCCGGGTCACTTTAGACGTGATTGCCGAGCTGTAAAGGATAATAATAGAATGGGCAAGAGTCTAAGGACCAAGGCCAAATCACTCATCAAGGTCAAAATCTTGTAAGTGATTCACATTCAAATGTGTATTATGTATCAAACATTTCTGAGGCATTTTATATGCAGGATGATGGAGTGACGTGGTGGATTGACTCGGGTGCAACTACACATCTTTGCAATGATCATGGCTGGTTCAAGACATATGAACTAGTTCAAGATGGTTCCGTACTTCATATGGGCAACGAGTCAACCGCTCCTATCCTAGGCCGTGAAATAGTGGTGCTGGAGTTTAGTTCCGGGAAAACTATTGATCTCAATAATGTACTTCATGTACCCGTAATTAAAAAGAACTTTGTCTCCGGTAGTGTTTTAAATAAGTGTTGTTATAAACAAGTGTATGAGTCGGATAAGTATTTTTATCTAAAGCTGGTATCTTTGTTGGATTTGGATATTTTTGTAATGGCATGCTTATGCTTAATATTAATAAAGTTGTGAGTTCTATTTACATGGCATGTTCTAGCAAAAATGATTCTTCTCAATGGCATTTAAGATTAAGTCATGTGCACTCTAAAAGAATGATTGATATGTCTACAGAAGGATTGATTCCTAATTTTGACATAAATTTAGAGAAGTGTAGTACTTGTATGTTGACTAAGATAGTTAGAAAACCTTTTAAGAGTATCTAAAGAATTCTAAGGCGCTAGAACTTGTAAATAGTGATCTATGTTATTTGCATGCTACGTACCATATTTAGGGAACAAAAAGTATTTCATTACGTTCATAGATGATCATACTCGGTTTTGTTATGTTTATTTATTACTGCTAAAGATGAAACCCTAGATAAGTTCAAGGTTTATAAAACCGAGGTTGAATTACAACATAGCGACTTGATTAAGAAGTTACGCACCGATAGAGGTGGAGAGTATTATGAACCTGTTTATTTTTAGTCTGTGGGAATTATACATGAGATTACAGCTCGATATACACCACAACAAAATGGTGTATCTGAGAGGAAAAATAGAATCCTAAAAGAAATGGTTAATTCCAAGTTATCTTACTCCGGATTAAGTGACAGATTTTTGGGTGAAGCCATGCTCTCGACTTGCTATTTATTAAATAGGGTTCCTAAAAACAGGAACAAGATTACCGCATATGAGCTTTGGTACAAAAAGAAACCACACTTGAATTACCTCCGAGTTAGGGGTTGTAGGGCAGTCGTTAGACTACCCCAACCAAAGATTAAAAATTTGGGAGAAATAAGTATTGATTGCATCTTCATTGGATATGCTGAGAATTCCAAGGCTTATAGGTTCTATGTCATAAAACCTAATGATTAAATATCGGTTAACACCGTGATTGAGTCAAGAGATGCAATATTTGATGAGACTCTTTTCTCATCAATACCTAGACCAAAGGACCTGATTCCTAGTTCAAGTGGAACAAATTAAGGAGATGACACACTCATTCCTTCTAACACGTCACCTATGCTCCGCAAGAGCAAGCGAGGAAGAATTGAAAATCTTTCGGTCCTGATTTTAGCTTTATTTAGATGAGGGGTCAAGAGATGAGGTTGAATTTCAATATTCATACTGTTATCATGTTGATGAGGACCCTAGAACGTTTGATGAGGCTATGAAGTCTCAAGACGTTGCGTTTTGGAAAGAAGCGGTAAACGATGAGATAGACTCCATCATAGAGAATAATACATGGATCTTAAGAGATCTCCCACCTGGTTGCAAGACTCTAGGGTGCAAGCGGATCTTCAAAAAGAAGATGAAAGTCGATGGAACAATTGACAAGTTTAAAGCTAGATTGTTTATCCAAGGCTTTAGACAAAAGGAAAGTATCGATTATTTTGATACTTATGCTCCTGTTGCTAGAATATCTTCTATAAGATTATCAATTGCTTAAGCAGCTATTAATTATCTTGTGATCCATGAAATGGATGTTAAAACAGCGTTCTTGAAAGGTGTTTTGGAAGAACAAGTCTATATGAAGCAACCTGAAGGGTTTGTTATGCCCGGGAATGAGCAAAAGGTGTGTAACTTAATAAAGTCATTGTATGGGTTGAAGCAAGCACCTAAACAGTGGCATCAAAGATTTGGTGGAGGTTCCATTTCTTGGGCTTCTAGAAAAAAAACTTGTATTACAAGTTCGACTATAGAATCAAAGTTCATAGCATTAGCGGCTGCCAGCAAAGAGGCGGAATGGCTAAAAAATTTAGTCTATGAGATTCCATTGTGGCCGAGACCAGTATCACTAAATTGTATACATTGTGATAGTAAAGCCACTTTGGCTAGAGCTTATAGTCAAGTTTATAATGGTAAGTCACGACACCTTGTTGTTAGAAATAGCATGATACGTGAGCCGATCACTCATGGGTCCAATACCATACAGTTTGTTCGGTCTAAACAAAATCTAGCAGATCACTTGACTAAAGGATTATCTAGAGACTTGGTGATCAAGTCGGCTAGATGGATGGGTTTAAAGTCCATTTGAAAAGTTTAATTGTGGGATACCCAATTCCCCTCTAAAACAACGTTAGAGGCTGAATTCAATGTGAAAATCTTACAATTAAAGATCGAAGCACTTGTTGTATCATCCCAAAGTAAGTGCTTGAACCTGCAAGAAAGGATTAGGTTGAAGTTCTCTTCTTAATTAGATCTTTTGAAAAATTGCATTTGCAGATGCAAGATTAAAAGATCTATCTATATGAGTATGAAGTGGAGCCGCATAAAGAAGCTTGGACTTAGCTTCCTATATCCTCATGAATGGATAGGGACACATGGCTTATAATAGTGTCAAGAATAAACACTTAGAGTTGTGTAGAAATTTATGTGTGTATTATCTTTAAGTGTCCAAAACGAGTTGAAAGGTTTCAATCCATAGGACGTCCTAATTATCGGGCATTTGAAATGTGTAATGTCAGTAAGATATAAATTCAATCGTTACGATATTTATTTTGATGCATGAGTTTGGTTTATGTGTTACTAATGTCGTGAATCAAATCTTACACTTTAATGGGGGAGGAATGTTGGCAATTTAAGTGTATCAACGATTAGATTAATAAACCATTGTGACTTTTGGTTTGTGGCTACTAAACGAATGGTTGCAAAAATTCGTAAACAACCGTTGGACATATATATATACACACTCTGTTTTTGTGCATTTATACAGAGTAGAAAAGACACAAAAAACAGAGTACTATATATCATGAGAAAAGAGAGGTCGAGCGAATCTCTTGTGATAACACAAAAACAAACACTAGAAAAATTCTATTTGTTTCTCCTCTATCTTAGCATAGAATAAGAGAAAAACTTTGATTATCGTATCCTGCGAGAAATTTTGTGTAACTCAAGACTTTTGATAAGGGTTAAAATACTCTTTAAAAAAAAATGCTCCTATGCACGATTCAATTGTTATCCAAATTCACCCTACGTTATGATCCATCAACAACAAGTACTACCATACAAAGTAACTTAATATTATTTTAATGTAAACATCGTTTTAGTTTGTCAAGTGAGAAGTGCCAGCAATCACCGAAACATGCATGTATCTAAGAATATCATGGGCGAAAACGATTCTTAGAAATAAAAACAATACTCCTTATCAAAATTAATTGTCTTTTTAAGTTAATTTTGTTTAAAATTAGTTTTGTTTTTTTAGTACATATTTTTGATAAATTTTATAGTTTTATCCTTATTTTAAGCTTATTAATTATTGATATCAAATAAAACAATACAGTAATTAGGAACAAGAAAAAAAGTTTCTTCATATGCATAAACCTTAAACGAATACATATATCAAAATTAATGTTGAAAAGGAAAACCAAAAAAAATCAAACACCCCTCTACTAAAGGCATAAAAAAATCTCAACACAAAAAAGGACAAATTATAGTCCAATCTCAATATACAATTATCATTAAAACGAAAAACATATATATTACTTCTTTTTATGATACCTACCTATGTTTTCACTCTTTGTCATCTCAGTTTTCCTAGATCTACGATTACCACTATTTTTATAATCAATATGATGATCACGAGCATCATTACTCTTACTACTTTCAGGTTTCCCATTCCTTAAACCGAGACCTTCTCTCCGTTTCCTTCTATTGCTCGTTTGGTGATACTGTTGATAACTTGGCCCGGAAGAGGCATCGGAAGCCATCGAACCGTCGCTGTCCTTGTTATTTTCGTATTCATTTGCATATTTGCTACGATCCCTTTCGATGCTATGCCCTTCATAATAGAGCTCATCAATTACCTCTTCCTCCATAGGCGAAGATATATACGTGGTCCAACCAGATTCGCTGCTGCTGCATTCTTCTCTCTCCATGGACGACTCAAGAACCCTAATTTTTGATATGAGAAAGAGAGGGAGAGAGAGTTGTTTGTGTAGCTGTAGTGTTTTGCTTGTGAACTATACTGTATATCCGTATATATAAGTGGACCATATATAAAATGTAACTGCATGTGCGTGGAATAAGACCCGTGTGTTTTCATTAGTTTAATGTGGTAAGGACAGCTTATGTCTAACGTATAAAGTTATGTCCGACATGATTCGAAGAAGAATAGCTGTTTTTTATGAAAAAGGGTTTTTTGTCTTTTATAATTAATTAGGTTAGACCAGGGTTACATCCCAGAATATTTTTTATAACTATTTTTAGATATATTGAATTATTGAAAAATATAATTATGTTTGAATTTTAATTTAAATTAAGATAATTTCATTTTAAAAAATTTAATCATATATTATTTGAAGTCTAAAGTGATGCTCCATTAAACATGCTTCGCTTAAAAAAAATAATCTACATGATTAGTGTATAATCATATATGAAACATGTTTTTTTGGTTGTGTGATGATGGAATGATATGCATGATGATGATGAATGGCAAGGTGTTTCAATTATCATTATGTAGGATGTCAAACCATAATGAGTGTGATACAAGCAATCAGGATGTGAACACTTATCTAAGTTAAGCCTAATATGATAATGGTTTTTAATTAGCAACCTAATGACAATAATGAAATGCAATGAACTAAAAGTAATAAAACAAGACACTAAATGCAAAGAGAAGAGAATGATCAAAGCAATAATGATACTAAACAAAAAACAGGAACTACATTAATGCAGGACAAGTAATGAACATGATTAAACAAGATTTACTGTAGTGAAATAGGAATAAAACTATAATGAAACAGGACATATGCAAAACATAAACAACAAACTCTGGAAGGAGCTCGAGCAAGCACTCGATCGGATGCTCGATCGAGTACTAGGTCGAGTGGGTCGAAATCTTAGAACATAAACAGAGCATAAAACAAAACGGAGCAGAATGAAAGTAAAGCAAATAGCAAGCGATTAACAGTACTAAAACAAGGAAATCAATAGACAAAGAAGAGCCTAAGGATGGATTCATGAGCTGGACTCAAGCTATGGTTATCTAAACTGGCCAACAAACCTCAATCAAACATGAGCTATCTCTAGACAATGATCTTTAACAAACAAACTTGACCAATCTAAACAACCATAACGTTAATCCAGCCTAAACCATCCTTAAGATCCTAGAACACTACTCACAATCACCAAACATGATAAACAACATAAATAACCCAGAAATCGATGAAACTTGCATGATTTGATAGATGAGATGAAGATCTACAATATTGAAGAAGAAATCAAACTCAAATTCTTAATACTTTGAAAGTTATGAAACCAACAATTATCAAAGATCTCTTGAAATCATACTAAAGAAGCTATGAATCTAAGCAAAGAGTAGCAAAAAGTAAATAAATCTCAAAAGGGGTAAAAACTAGGTTTTTGGTGGCTACAAAATACTTTTTTTATGACTAGGTCTTACTTGTGGGCGGCCATGAGGTACAAGGGGTATAAATAAAAAGGAAGGGAAGCCCTAAAATGGCTAGAAAACAAGATAGTAAGGCGGCTCGGTCAACTCGACCAGGTGCTCGGTCGAGTGACCTCTTCTTCTGCTTCTTCCAGCCGGTCGAGTCCTTCTCTACACACGGTAGAGTGTCTGGTCGAGTGGGCGGTCGAGTGGACTTCCGACTCTTGATTCTTCCGCTCTAACTCCCTTGTTCTCTTCACTTGATAGCTCCAATCCTCATCAGCACTCCTTCCATGCTTCTTAGGATCCAAAATCACATGTTTATGCAAGAAACTATGCAAATGCAATGCAAACCTACTCTAATGCATAAACAGTCCAAAAGCTATACAATAATGGCCAAACATGCTTATAAATCATGCAAAAGATGTAAATAAACTAAGTGAAAACAAGGTAAAATATATGAACATCAACACCCCCAAACTTAGTCTTTGCTTGCCCTCAAGCAAATAAACAAGACATAAGAAGGTTGATGAGGTTTGAAAGTGGGATCTCAGCTCCTAAAGCTTGCTAATAAACTAGTTAGAATCAATGTCCAAGTTACTAGTACTATGATGCAAGGTGAATGAGTTGTACTGAAAGATTTTAGACAAGCGTATCACAACCTTAACTGATTCAACGCTTAGACATTCACATGCATTCAAATCAACCATTTCTTTTAACATTCATTAATCAAGAACATGAATCAACTTATGCAATGCTTAAACTCATTTGACTTGGTAATAAAAGGTTTAGAGACAATGATGGTCTCTCTTTAGAGTGGAGCTTATCAATATCAAGGTTCTCTCATAAAAAATGGATTGAGCTTTAGAAGAAGGCTAAAGGTAAGAACACTTAGACACATACAAGAATAAAACCTTGTCTACCCAAAGGTACCCAATGTGTTTATCCTATCATTCTAATCCCAAATGATCTTAGCTCTACCCTTTGACTTCATCTCTTCTCAAACATCCTTTTCTCTTTTGTTTTTTAAGCTATTAGGAGAGGTTTCTTATTTAAATCACCTAGTGGAATGGGGTTTCTTTCTTATTTGCTATGGTTCCCTTTTCTTCTTTTGTACAAGAAATAAAAGCTTTTTGCTAGACCCTTCTTTTTTTTTTTTTTTTTTTTTGATTAGAACCATCTTTAATCAATCTCAAACTTCCCATTCTTTCACTAGGGCTTAAATTTGCTTAAACACATTCTCCTCCTAAAGACTCTAACCTTTTCTTTCTCTTTTTCTCTTTTCTTTTCTTTTCAAAACAACCAAGTCCCAAACCCAAGAATTAAACCACCTAGTCCTATCTAGTTTGAAAATTGCAAAATAGAACTACACAAGGCTTTACTCTTGTCAGCTCAAACCTAACACTTTCTACCAAGCTCAATCCCAAAATAGGCCTCACACACACAAGAATAAACATGGCTTGAGAGAATAATAAGTTAAGGGTAGGGGAAACTGATTTTAATGATTTAATCAGCTACTTGGATCAACAAGAGTGGTAAAAAACAGAAAGGTGATCGAAATATGTATATTGTATCCATGATTTTAAAGCAATGCACAAGATGATAATTAAAAGTCAATATTAGGTTCTTATAAATAGGAACCGCCATCAAATCACAACATGCTTCAATTTAGACTAGAATGCAATATAGGAATTCAAGACATGGTTCAATCTTATGTTTCTAGCTACTCAACTAGCATCAAAGTACTATTAACTTGGGCATTGATCCTAGGTTAGTGAATTTAAACAAGCTAACAAGGTTAAACTCATCATAGATCCCTAATGCAAAATATCAAAACAGTCCTATATGAAACATACTAACAAGATCCTAATATGCAATGCAAACTACATGAACACTCTTTTTTTATAAAGATTTTTGCAAAAATTTTCAAATTATTTTTGTTTTTTTTCTATGGCTTAGATGAAATGCAAATACTAACATAATATGAAATAAGAAAACAAAACACAACATCAAATACTATCTCAAACCCTCCCCAAACTTAAATTACACAGTCCACTGTGTAAGAGAAATTTGTAAGAGGATTCAAGACTAAAAACAAAAAAAAACTAAAGATGCAATGGTATTTACAAAGGTAAGGTGATGTTGTTACCTCATTCGTTTTGGAAGAATGTATCTACAGCATCATTCATTCTGTCATAGGTTTAGTTGGGGTCTTGTTGCTGAGTTGGAGGTGGTGAAGGGGAACTCGACGATGGCCATCGACTGGTACTCGGTCGAGTGCCCGGTCGAGTGGGTCGGTCGAGTTGACTTCCGATCCTTCCTTTCTTTTTCTGTTTAGACTCCCTTGCTTTCCTAACCATGAAAACACCAAAACAAATATCAAAATACCAAAAACCTAAATAATATAGACAGAGATACCTTAGGGACTTCCTCCCTAGTGAGCTTGTTTAAAGTCTCTAAGCTTGACTCTCCTTATTTCTTCAAGCTTGAGGAGCATCCTTGAGAAGCATTGTGAACTTCTCTTATTTCTCCTTTTCTCCCCAGTACTTCTTAACTCTCTGGCCATTAACTGTGAACTCACTACCATCCTTGTTGAGGAGTGTGACAGCTCCAAATGGTAAAATCTCTATTATTTCAAAAGGACCTCCCCATCTACTCTTCAATTTTCCAGGGAATAGCTTGAGCTTTGAATTGAAAAGTAGAGCTTGGTCTCCAGCTTTTAGGTCCTTAATGAAAATCTTCATATCATGGAAGGCTTTTGTCCTTTCCTTGTAGATTTTGGAGCTCTCATAAGCTTCCAATCTGATCTTCTCAAGCTCATGCAAATCAATGCTTCTCTTAGCTTAGGCTGTCTCTATATCCAGGTTCAAAAGCTTGATTGCCCATAGAAATTTATACTCAACCTCAACTAGGAGATGACAAGACTTTCCATAAACAAGTTGGAATGGAATTCTTCATATTGGTGTCTTGAAACCTGTTCTATAAGCCCAAAGTGTTTCATCAAGTTTGCTAGACCAATATTTTCTTGTTGCTCCTACTATTCTTGATAGAATGGCCTTGATTTGCTTGTTTGAAACTTCAACTTGCCCACTTGTTTGAGCGTGATAGGCTGTAGACACCTTGTGTTTAACTCCATACTTCCTTAGCATTCCTTCAAAAATCTTGTTGATGAAGTATGTCCCTCCATCACTAATCACAACCCTTGGAATCCCATATCTTGGGAAGATTATGGTCTTGAAAAGCTTAAGAACCACCTTGTGATCATTGGTAGGACTTGCAATAGCTTGTACCCACTTGGAGACATACTCCACTGCTACCAATATGTAAACATTTCCATTTGAAGGAGGGTTAAAGGGTCCCGTGAAATCAATTCCCCACACATCAAATATCTCAACCTCAAGAATTGGATTCTGGGGCATTTCATTTCTTCTTGTGATGTTTCTCATTCGTTGGCATGCATCACACTTTGTAATGAACTTGTGAGTGTCTTTGAACAATGTAGGCCACCATAGACCAGCTTGTAGAACTTTTTGGGCAGTCTTGAAGGTTGCAAAATCCCCTCCATGAGCAGAACCATGAAAGTGTCCCAACACTCCTTCAACTTCATTCTCTGCTATACACCTCCTAAAGAGTCCATCTGATCCCTTTTTGTAAAGGTATGGTTCATCCCAATAGTAACCATTGATGTCCTTAAGCAATTTCTTCTTCTTGTAAGGATCCATGTCTGCTGGGATTCCTTCACACACCTTGTAATTGACTATGTCAGCATACCAAGGTAAATCTTCACTTTCAAGTGCCATCCATTCCTCCATCTGATCCTGCTCGATCGAGCAGCCAAACACACTCGGTCGAGTGCTAGTCCGAGTGGTAGGTCGAGTGGCTTAGATTTGCATCAGTTTCTCCTCAAGCATTGAATCATCAATTGGAATCTCCTCTTCTATCCCCATTCTAGACAAGTGATCAGCTACTCCATTCTCTATCCCCTTTTTATCAACTATTTCCATGTCAAACTCTTGGAGAAGCAAAATACATCTTAACAACCTCGGTTTGGTATCTTTCTTTGAGTAGATGTGCCTCAAAGCAGCAAGATCAGTATACACAATCACCTCGGATCCTACTAAGTAGCTTCTGAATTTCTCAAAGGCAAACACCACTGCAAGAAGCTCCTTCTCTGTTGTTGAATATCTCCCTTGAGTATCATCCAAGGTCCTACTAGCATTTTGAATAACATCTATCTTCTTGTCTTTTTCCTAACCTAGAATAGCTCCTACTGCAAAATCTGATGCATCACACATAATCTCAAATGGAAGATCCCAGTTTGGAGCTTGGACTATTGGTGCTGATATTAAGGCAGCATTTATCTCCTTGAAAGCCTCCAAGCAGTCTTCATCAAAGTTAAATTCAGTCTCCTTACAAAGCAATCTTGTCAATGGCCTAGCTATCTTTGAAAAGTCCTTGATGAATCTTCTGTAGAACCCAGCATGACCATGGACGCTTCTTATATCCTTGATTGTCTTTGGTGGTTGAAGCTGAACCATGACTTCAATCTTTGCCTTATCAACCTCAATACCCTTTTCTGAAATCTTGTGACCAAGAACTATCCCCTCTTCAACCATGAAGTGGAACTTCTCCCAGTTTAGAACAAGATTTGTCTCTTCACATCTCTTTAAAACCCTACATAGATTAGTAAGACAAGAAGAGAAAGAGTCTCTATAGACAGAGAATTCATCCATAAAAACCTCAACCACATCCTCAATAAGATCAGAGAAAATTGACATCATGCACCTTTGAAAGGTAGCTGGAGCATTACATAGTCCAAATGGCATCCTTCTATAAGCAAAAGTACCATATGGACATGTGAAAGTTGTCTTTTCTTGATCATTAGGATGAATTGGTATTTGGAAAAATCCAGAATATCCATCCAAGAAACAGTAGTGGGTATGATTGGCTAATCTCTCTAACATTTGATCAATAAATGGAAGAGGAAAATGATCTTTCCTAGAGGCAGAATTAAGCTTTCTATATTCCTCCTTTTTTAGGGACACAATGTACTGGTGAGACCCAAGTACTATCTGAAATAGGATAGATCACACCAGCATCAAGCAACTTAAGAATCTCCTTTTTGACTACTTCTTTTAGGTTGGGGTTAAGTCTTCTTTGAGGTTCAATGCTAGAGTAAGATTCATTTTCAAGGTGGATTCTATGCATGCAGAGACTAGGTGAAATTCCCTTAATATCATCCAAAGAATAACCAATAGCCTTCCTATACTTCCTTAGCTCAACTACAAGCAAATCAAGTTCTTCACTACTCAATTTAGCATTCACTATTACATGATAAGTAGAGTTCTTACCCAGAAAAACATACCTTAGCCCAGATGGGAGAGATTTAAGCTATACTTTTGGTGTTTTTAGCTCAGACCAGTCATCTATGAAGGTCTCTAACAGGCACTCGATCACTGACTCAGATAGGCACTCGGTCGAGTGCATGCTCGAGTGGCTGGTCGAGCTCTCTGTATCAGCTATTTGAACTGACCATACCTCTTCTCTTAATGCTGGTAACCCTTCAAAAACCTATGGATTGACGAATTCTCTGCTGGAGTCTAGCATCTCTTTCATAAGCCTTGGTTTCTTTATAAAGGAATTCTTCTTCCCCACTTTTGGTCAAAGCAGTCTTAAGGTGATCTCACTCTGCTACCTCTTCCATCAATTCTCTTGCTACCTTGTCCATTTCTTCAACCCAAAAGACTTGTCCTCCAATTGTTGGTTTCTTCATAGCTTCTACAATGTCAAATGTCATCCTAAGGTCCTCTCCCAAGTAAAGATCAATTTTCCCTCTTCTCACATCAATTATTGCCCCTGCTGTGGCTAGGAAAGATCTTTCCAAGATCGAAGGATCTTTTGGCTCTTTATCCATTTCCAAGACTACAAAGTCTGTTGGTACTTCCACTGTTCCAACTCTAACTGGTAAGTCTTCTAGAACACCATGTGGCAATCTTACTGATCTATCAACTAAGATCAGAGATATATTGCATGGCTTATGCCTTGTAAACCCCAGGCGCTTAGCAACTGATAGAGGCATTAGACTAACTGAAGCTCCCAAATCACAAAGGCATCTGCTGAAAGTCAAAGGACCTATGGAGCAAGGCAGAGTGAAGGAACCATGATCTCTTAACTTTTGTGGGTTCACTTGCTTCTGGATTATGGCACTACACTCATGGCAAAGGATCACTACCCCTTGAACTTCTTTGATCCTTTCCATCACAACATCTTTCAAGAATTTCTGGTAAGTAGGGATCATAGCAAAGGCATCTATTAGAGGGATCCTAAGCTCAATCTCTCTAACTTGTTTATCAAATAATGCCTTGTACTTTTCAACCATTTGCTTCTTAAATCTCCCTGGAAAACGTAGTGGAGGCTTGTAAGGGGACGAATGAACCGGACTTCTTTTTCCTTGGTGGCAACTGGCTCAGTCTTCTCCTGAAAAGGTGTTTGGTCCGCTGCTCGATCCTGTGCGCGATCAGGCACTCGGTCGAGTGGTTGTTCGAGTTCAGTCTTCTCTTCATTCTGAGTCTCTCTTGCTGAAAACCCTCCCCATCTTGCTCTTCACTGTCATTAGTGTCTGGCAGTGCTCCTAGTCTTGTTGGTAATACTCTTCCACTATGGAGGTTGATAGCATTAGCAAACTCTATAGATTTCATAATGGCTTTTCCCTTGTTTTGGCCATGCATTGTAGATGAATTTAGTCTACTCTCCATAGTCATTAGCTTGGAATTCAGTGTGTCAAACTTGGCATGTAGCTCACTGTAGATATTTTCCATCCTCTTGTTCATCTCAATAAATCTGTTTGCTGCCTCAATCTACCCATTTGCTTGCCCAAATAGCAATTGTTGTATCATAGCTCTTAAATCTGGTTCTTGGCCTTGGTTAGTCTGAAACTCTGGTGGGGGACACAATTGAGGCTGGAACCCTTGGTGTTGTTGCTTGGGTGCATAGTTGTTTTGTTGTTGGGGCTGTTGAGGAGGGTAGACTTGATCTTGAGGGTTTGCTACATTGGTGCTTCTATAGGAGAGGTTATTGTCCTTAAATCCTCCTCCTTGATTGTATCCTTTGAAACCTCCCTCTTGATTGTATCCCTTGAATCCTCCTTCGTTTTGCATGTAGCAGAGCTCAGCAAACTCTCTCTCCCCATCTTGAACTTGAGGCTCTTCTTCACAAATGAAGTGAATGGTCTTTTGTTGGCTGAGTAGAATTCTATCTAGCTTCTCATTGATTACTTTCAAGTCCTTCTTGTACTTCTCCTTTTGATCATTGGAGACAAACCTTACTGTTCTGTCATAGTCTTCATTATAATTTCCATCTGAATGAGCTAGATTATCTACCAACTCCCAGCCTTCTTCTACATTTTTGTTGAGGAAGTTACCATTGGAGGCTGTATCTAGAAGCATTCTGATCTTAGGTAGAACTCCTCTATATAAAGTGCTGAGCAAAGACTCATTGCTGAAACCATGGTGAGGACACTGAGTTTGGAAGCCTTTGAATCTCTCCCATGCCTCACAAAAGCTCTCATTGTTCTTTTGTGCAAAACCAGAGATCTCATTCCTTAACCTTGCAGTTCTAGCATTAGAGAAGAACTTAGCTAGAAAGACTTTCTTGCAAGCATCCCATGTAGTGATAGCACCAGTTGGAAGTGTCTTCTCCCGTAGATGAGCTTTGTCTTCAAGTGAGAAGGGAAACAGCCTAAACTTGAATCCATCTTCACTAACACCATTGATCTTGGTGAGGCCACATATCCTATCAAACTCATCAAGGTGTTCCAATGGGTCCTCCATTGGTAAACCATGAAAGTTGTTAGCCTTAATCATGGTGATCAAACCACTGTTTGAATTCTAATTTAAATTAAGATAATTTCATTTTTAAAAACTTAATCATATATTATGTGAACTCTAAAGTCATGCTCCATTAAACATGCTTCTCTTAAAAAAAAATCTACAGGATTAGTGTATAATCATATATGAAACATGTTCTTTTGATGGTGTGATGATGGAATGATATGGATGATGATGATGAATGGCAAGGTGTTTCAATTACCCTTATGTAGTTGTAGCATAAGGGATGTCAAACCATAATGAGTGTGATGCAAGCAATCAGGATGTGAACACTTATCTAAGTTAAGCCAAATATGATGAAGGTTTTTAACTAGCAACCTAATGACAATAATGAAATGTAATGAACTAAAAGTACTAAAACAAGACACTAAATTCACAGAGAACAGAATGATCAAAACAATAATGATACTAAACAAGAAACAGGAACTACACTAATGCAGGACAAGTAATGAACAGGATTAATCAAGATTTAATGCAGTGAAATAGGAATGAAACTATAATGAAACATGAAATGAAACAGGACAGATGCAAAACATAAACAACAAAATCTGGAAGGAGCTCGAGCAAGCACTCGATCAGATGCTCAATCGAGTACTAGGTCGAGTGGGTCGAAATCTCAGAACAGAAACAGAGCATCAAACAAAACAGAGCAGAATGAAATCAATAGACAAAGAAGGTCCTAAAGATGAATTCATGGGCTGGACTCAGGCTATGGTTATCTAAACTGGCCAACAAACATCAATCAAACATGAGCTATCTCTAGACAATGATCTCCTAATACCTTGCTAATCCATTTTCATGGCAATAACAATCAAGCTTAGATACTCCTAAACTAGTTCTCACTCAGCAATGGAAATATACAAGCCGGCAATAAACAACCACATCATTTAACTCAAAAATCAAACAAAACATCTAATTTCTTAGCATGCTTAATGATAATCTCTAGATCTAGCCTTATCTAGCAACTTAGACATTGGTGTGATGCTAAGGAGCTTGAGATCTAACCTTTCCCTCTCAGATATAAGGATAGCATAGAGCATATCTAGCCTAGAAGAGATCTTTAACAAACAAGTTTGACCAATCTAAACAACCATAACCCTAATCCAGCCTACACCATCCATAAGATCCTAGAACACTACTCACAATCACCAAACATGATAAACAAAGTAAATAACCCAGAAATCAATGAAACTTGCGTGATTAGATATATGAGATGAAGATCTACAATATTGAAGAAGAAATCAAACTCAAATTTTTAATACTTTGAAAGTTATGAAACCAACAAGTATCAAATATCTCTTGAGATCATACAAAAGAAGCTATGAATCTAAGCAAAAAGTAGCAAAAGTAAATAAATCCCAAAGGGGTAAAAACTAGGTTTTTGGTGGCTACAAAATACTTTTTTATGACTAGGTCTGACTTGTGGGCGGCCATGAGGTACAAGGGGTATATATAGAAAGGAAGGGAAGTCCTAAAATGGCTAGAAGACAATATAGTAAGGCGGCTTGGTCAACTCGATCAGGTGCTCGGTCGAGTGCTTGGTCGAGTGACCTCTTCTTCTGCTTCTTCCAGCCAGTCGAGTCCTTCTCCGCACACGGTCGAGTGTCTGGTCGAGTGGGCGGTCAAGTGGACTTCCGAGTCTTGATTCTTCAGCTCTAACTCCCTTGTTCTCTTCACTTGATAGCTCCAATCCTCATCAGCACTCTTTCCATGCTCCTTAGGATCCAAAGTCACCTGTTTATGCAAGAAACTATGCAAATGCAATGCAAACCTACTCTAATGCATAAACAGTCCTAAAGCTATATAATAATGGCCAAACATGCTTATAAATCATGCAAAAGATGTAAATAAACTAAGTGAAAACAAGGTAAAATATATGAACATCAATATATCATACATAAATCACTCAATTCTAATTTCTTCGACCCAAGTGTCTTTGTTTTACAACGTCAGCCAGGAAAAAGTGAGAAGATTGAGAAGAAAAACATTTTTCTTCATAAATTTGCTTATCCATTTTTGTAAGAGAAATCTCCTTAAAAAAATTAAGAGTGGCACTTCGACTTTAAACCTTCAAATTTTCAAGTCCAACAATAAACTACTAGATGATTTTGTCACTTAAAATCTTGAAAATGACATATGTTTTAATGGGCACACAGAAATTAACAGAAAAAGATTCCATCAGCGGTATAGACCAACATATATATATATATATATATATATATATATATTATAAATAATGGCGTAACTATAATAATTATTTTTATTTTAATTTAAAATAATTTTTATCACTGAGAATGTATTTTAAAATTATTGAAAAGTAAATGGAAAATAATTTTTTTAAAAGTTATCATTTATCAATATAAATATCATCAAAACATTTTTCAATTTTTATTTTTATCATTAAATTATATTGAATTTTTGTTTTTCTATTCAATTTTAGAAGATAACATTTTAAAGTCATCGTCGTTGACTCGGTGGATTTGTTGGGAGCTTCCTCTTATCTAAATTATCCTTTGAGTTTTAGAACTAAGGAAAGAGTGGAAATTTCTATACAGAAAAAGAGAGGAATATTAACATTCAATTTAGCAGCCAAATCTGAAACATAACATCAAGTATGAGAGACTCGTAGCCTTCACTTGCTTCAAGCATGGTGTGAGACTATTGATCTTTTCTTTGGATGACATCTAATTAGGGTTTCGATGTCCTCTTATTTCCTCTGGTGTTGAGTGTGCGTTGCTCGTCAATTTCCTTAGTTGCCGTATACAGGTTGTTAATTTGGGTTCTTTTATTGTTTTATTTGGGTAACATTGTAATTGGTCTGGGTCCCATAACAGAAAGAAATAATGATGTTGAGTGGAGAAAAATTATTATTGGACAAAAACATTAAGCTATATTAAACCTTATAATTTGATTGGTCAGTTGTTTTAACTGACGTGTCAGCTCCTCCTTCAACTAAAAAGCTGAGGTGTAAACACTAGAGAGAAGCACATTCAGTTTTTATTGTATTGATGATTTATGTGTAGTCTTAGTCTTTGCAATAGTATGAGCATGTTGAAAAATAAATGCTAATTAATATTATTAATGGGTTTCGGTTAGGGAAAGTGAAGTGGTTTAATTTCACATTGTGGCGTGAGGGGAATGTATCTTTACACTAAGAATTCTTTGTAATGAAACCAAACACGCATCTTTATGCAGATTGGATGTTTGATTCAAATCAAACCATGTTGTAGAACATGTTAGGATCATTGATGTGATCATGAGACCATCCAAGAAGACCCTTGAGTCTTGTTCAGCACGAACAAAGTTGAAGATCAATTCTTCCAGCCAAACAACCATTTTGGATACATTTCATTTGCCAAAGGAGGTTAATCTAGTTCTACACTTGAAGAGTCTTAGGTCCAATTGGTTTAGGAGCTTCCAGAATTATATATGGAAACCAGGAGTGTTTTCTACTAAGCACAAGATGAAGAAACTATACAGCCCATATTGTTTCTCATCAGTAAATTGGATCAAGGAGTTAAAGAGCTAAGAAGCGAAGGAATGCACTAAATGGGCTTATTCAAGAGCTTATGGCCAAAGAGAGCATGGGAAAGTCTATTGGGGATGATGTCTATCAAGTCCAGCCCATTTTGAGCCTAATTCAAGTCCAAGAAAGCCCAAAATAATCACTTTATTTTGTGGTCAAAGAAGAGTGACGAAAATATAGATACATGCACCTAGAGTCACCTTGGAGGAAGAAATACATGCACAAGAATTGGGTCTTCATTCAACCATCCATCTTAATTGTTTTTTTTTTAGTTTCAAGACTAGTTAATACTTGGCTTTTTTTACCAAGTTTTCTTTTCTATATAAACTCATGTAAGATCATTGAAATAATTAATCCAACTTTTTATAAAAACCTTTTCTTTCTTTGAGAGTTATTCTCTTATGTTCTTTGTGAACAAAACTGATTGCTTGGTGTGATTCCAACAATCAAAACCGACTGCTTGGTGTGATTCCAATAGTCAAAACCCCGATCTCCTTGGTGCGAGGCTGAGAGATCCGATCTTTTTGGTGCGAGGCTGAAACATCTAACCAGTATATCAAGAGTGCAACCAATCATTCCACCATGCTTGTTCTTAAGGCTTCATTGTCTTTTGATTAAGATGTCTCTATCTACCAACTGGAAGGTGCTGATTTAGTGGGAGGATCATATCAAGTGGTATCAGAGCACACCCTTGAGATTGGTATTCTATCATTCTATTATATTCTTTCTATCTTTCATCTTCTTTCTTTTCTTCTTCATGTTTATTTATTTAATTTTGTATTCAGTCTCAAAAAAAATAAGAAGCCAAAAAAAAAAAAAAAAATAGAGAAAAAAAGAAAGAAAAAGAAACAAGAAAAAAAAAAGACAAAAAAAAACGGAAAAAAAGAAGATTTAAGAAACAAGAAAAAAAGACAAAAAAGGCAAAAAAAAAAAAAAAGAAAAAAAAAAATGTCTAATGATCAACAAGTTCAAGTACTTATGGGAGAGATGCGATAGTTGTTGAGGAGTGAGATGAAAGTTATCTATGAGAGGATCAATGAAGTGCAAAAACTAGCGCAACAAATTCAACCACAGAATTTGCCTAGTCGTAGAGAAGAGGACCAACCTACTCAAGTCATAGGAGGCCACAACCTAGAGATGGCATGGATCAAATTGATGACAACATTGGATGTAATAAGTTGAAGATTCCATCTTTTCAATGGAAAAGTAAGAGTGGGAGGAAAAGATTGAGTCGATCTTTAGTTGTCAAAACTATTGCGAAATGAAGAAGGTACGATTTGCAGTCACTGAATTATGTGATTATGCTTGGTGGGATCAGTTGGTGATAAGAAGGAGAAGAAATGGAGAACATCCCATTGAGACTTGAGTAGAATTGAAGTCTATTCTGAGGAAACGATATGTCCCCAACCATCACCATCATAGTACAAATCATATAATAAGGAGGACTTCTAGACCAACTGATGGAGCGTCTACTGTCACGCCAAGTTACCAAAAAGCAAGGATGTCTCATGTTTCTTAGGAAGAGCAAGTTGTATTTGATTTGTTACCATCACCAAAGGAGCATAATGAGCTGCTGGTTCAGAGGAATATGTTGGAAATAATAAATTCACTGAGTGAGAAAATGAAAGCCGAGTTACCAGTGCACAAAGAGGTCAGAAAAGATCAGACTGAGGAAGCTGCAAAGGAAGGCATGATCATTAACAACCTTGTCAGTATGGATGATTCAGCTAATGCACCAATAAAGAGGTATCCAATATTATCTATGCCAGAAGAATCACTTCAACACTCTCCAACCCATGGCCTTCCAGTTTCGAGGACGAAACTTTTTCAAGAGGAGGGGTATGATGTGATCATGAGACCATCCAAGAAGACCCTTGAGTCTTGTTCAGCACGAACAAAGTTGAAGATCAATTCTTCCAGCCAAACAACCATTTTGGATACATTTCATTTGCCAAAGGAGGTTAATCTATTTCTACACTTGAAGAGTGTTAGGTCCAATTGGTGTAGGAGCATCCAAAATTATATATGGCAACCAGGAGTGTTTGCTACTAAGCCCAAGATGAAGAAACTATACAGCCCATGTTGTTTTTCATCAGTAAATTGGATCAAAGAGTTAAAGAGCTAAGAAGCTAAGGAATGCACTAAATAGACTTATTTAAGAGCTTATGGCCAAAGAGAGCATGGAAAAGTCTATTGGAGATGATGTCTATCAAGTCCAGTCCACTTTGAGCCTAATTCAAGTCCAAGAAAACCCAAAATAATCACGTTATTTTGTGGTCAAAGAAGAATGACGAAAATATAGATACATGCACCTAGAGACACCTTGGAGGAAGAGATACATGCACAAGAATTGGGTCTTCATTCAACCATCTATCTTAATTGTTTTTTTTAGTTTCAAGATTAGTTAATACTTGGCTTTTTTTTACCAAGTTTTCTTTCCTATATAAACTTATGTAAGATCATTGAAATAATCAATCCAACTTTTTGTAAAAACCTTATCTTTCTTTGAGAGTGATTCTATTCTGTTCTTTGTGAACAAAACCGATTGCTTGGTGTGATTCCAACAATCAAAACCGACTATTTGGTGTGATTCCAATAGTCAAAAACCCGATCTCCTCGGTGTGAGGCTGAGAGATCCAATCTTTTTGGTGCGAAGTCGAAAGATAAAATCTGTATATCAAGAGTCTTTACGGAACTCTTGTGCAACCATTCATTCCATCATCCTTGTTCTTGATGATTCATTGTCTTTTGATTAAGGTGTCTCTGTCTACCAAATCGAAGGTGCCGATTCCTTGGAAAGATCATATCAATCATGCGCCCTGTTAGTTTTGTCTTTCTATACTCTCCTCGGATTCGTAGTAACAATTATACATATTTAATTTGTAATTAATATAAAGTAATAAACTATATATATTGTAATATAGCCTCGAAACTGTATTAGTGGAGCAACGGGTGCGATATAGAGATAACCGTCTTCGTAAAATTTCAGAATCTTCTACGAGTAAAAAATAAACAAAAGTATTTGTTTTTAGCTAGTAAAAAGTACACTTCGATTATCATAATAAGTATAGATAATTGAATTGCCCAGAGCTGTGTCCATTGGTTTGGGAAAATTGGGGAAAAGTTGGAAAACCAACTAACCTTGAAAATAAAATCCATAGTTGTAGAAAAAGTTTGTCAATTGGGTTTTGCTCCAATTAGTTGACCTGGTAGTCAAAACTGCGAGACGATCGATGTTCATATATTTTACCATGTTTTCCTTAGTATATTCACATCTTTTGCATCTTTTGCTATCCATTTTCACCATTATTGCATAGCTTTAAGACTAATCATGCATTAGAGTTTAGTTGCATTGCAATTGCATCTTTTCATGCATAAACAGGTGATTTTGGAGCTTAAGGAGCATGGAAGCAATGCTGAGGAAGAAGTGAAGCAATCATGAAGGGAAAGCAAGAGAGTTAAGGCTGAAATAACAAGGTCCGGAGTCCAACTCGACCGCACACTCGACCAGACACGACCGTGTGCTGAGGAGGACTCGACCGAGTGGAGAATGCACGAGAGAAGCCAGCTCGACCTACCACTCGACCGAGCACAGGTCGAGTTGACCGAGCCGTTGACTATTTTGTCTTTTAGTATTTTTAGGGCTTCCACTCCACTCCTATATAAAGCCTTGTACCTGCAGCTACAAAAAGAGTCCAACTTTTAGATATTCTCTAAACCTAGTATTTACCCTTTTGGGAATTATTTTTTTTGCACTTTTATATTTCTTAGATCTTGTACTTGAAAAAACTAAATTCTTCAATATTGTTGGTTTCATAACTTTCTTAATATTGAGAATTCGAGTTTCATTTCTTTTTCAGTATTGTAGATCTCTGTTTTATCTTTCTAGTGATGCAAGTTTCATTATTTTCTGGGTTTTTGACTTTGTTCACCATGTGTTCTTGAGGATGGGTTAGGCTGGGTTGATCTTGTGGTTTGTTTGATTTGGTCAAGCTTGATTGTTGTAGATCTCTTCTAGGCTAGATGTTCTTAATGCTGATCCTATATCTGAGAAGGTAGGGTTTGATTTCAAGCATCTTAGCATCACACCAATGTCTAAGGAGCATAGATAAGGCTAGATCTAGAGCTTACCATTAGGCTTGCTAAGAGATTAGAGGTCTTGTTTGGTATGAGATGTATTGCTTAATGCCTGCTTGTGTAGTTCTTTACTATGTGAGAGCAAGTCTAGAAATGCATAGGTTTGATTGTTTCTTGCCATGAGAGTGGATTAAACATGTCTTAGAATAGTATGTCTAGAGATTAGCTCAAAGTTTGTTTGAGGTTTGTTGACCAAGTTAAATAACCACAATGATTAGTTCAGCCCATGAATCCCTCCTCAGGACCTTCTTTGTTTATTGATATCTTAGTCTTAATCCTTTTGCTTGCTTGTTGTTTGATTCGTTTTTGCATTGCTCTGTTTTTATTGTGTTGCTCTGTTTTCACGTTTAGTCCAGCTCGACCCTGTACTCGACCTACAATCGGTCGAGTGCTTGCTCGAGTTCTTCCCCAGAACTTGTGTTTATGATTTGTGATTGTCCTGTTTCATTCCTGTTTCATTTCTGCTGCATTCATTTAGTTTTCTGTTCATTACTTGTCTTGCATTAGTTCATTTCTTGCATTATAGTAGTTTCTATTTCTGTTCTAGCTTTATTACTATTACAATCATTCTGTTCATTTACATTCAATATCTACTTCTGCACTTTGCATTTTAATCATAGGATTGTTAGTGACAAACATCCTTTACATCTGGCTTAAATTAGATCTTTATGCATATCTTGACTGTTCACAAACACTCAGATTGGATTGACACCTCTTATACTGCAACTGCATAAGGGGAATTGAAACACCTTACCATCCATGCATTCATTGCATACATTCATCATCAGTCACTCTCACCCACCATCAAAACCTTGTTTCAATTTGGCGCCGTTGCCTATTTAAGATTAAGTTCGTTTATCAACTTGTTCACTACTGATATTGTTTCTTCTTCTGCTTGTCTGTGCTTGAGTTTCAGGTACCAGCTCGACCACCAACTCGGCCACCACTCGACCGAGTGTGTGCTCGAGCACCTGATCGAGTCAGAAGCCGGATACAAATAGACATCAGTTCCCAGTCGACTCGACCACCCACTCGAGCCTGTGCTCGACCGAGTGCCTGTCCGAGTCTGTACTCGACTCTGTTGATGCAAACAAGGTCCAAGGGTCCTCACAATCTTCAGAGACTCCTTGATCACATCAACAAACCACCAAGGGACCTGAGACATCAGAAAACAAGGATCTATCAGAACAAGAACAACAAGTGTTAATGGAGCAACAAGATCAACAAGCTCCAAAAGCAAGAAACATTGGTGCTGGAGATGCACCAAACACACATAACAAAGAGCTGGTATTGTGCCTCTTACTGTTGCCAACAACAACTTTGAGATCAAAAGTGGATTGATCTCCATGATTCATGCCAACAAGTTCCATGGGTTTCCAATGGAAGGTCCCCTGGACCACCTTGATGAATTTGATAGGATATGTGGTCTCTCTAAGATCAATGGAGTCAGTGAGGATGGATTCAAGTTAAGGCTATTCCCCTTCTCACTTGGAGATAAGGCTCACCTTTGGGAGAAGACTCTTCCTACTGGAGCAATAACCACATGGGATGCTTGCAAAAAGGCTTTCTTAGCCAAATTCTTTTCCAATGCTAGAACTGTTAGATTGAGAAATGAAATTTTTGGGTTTCCTCAAAGGAATAATGAGAGTTTTTGTGAAGCTTGGAAAGGTTTAAAGGATTCCAGACTCAGTGTCCTCACCATGGCTTCAGCAATGAGTCCCTCCTAAGTACTTTGTATAGAGGAGTGCTTCCCAAGATCAGAATGCTTCTTGACACAGCCTCAAATGGAAACTTCCTCAACAAAAATGTTGAAGAAGGCTGGGAGTTGGTTGAAAATCTTGCTCAGTCAGATGGAAACTACAATGAGGACTATGATAGAACACTAAGGTCCACCTCCATTGATCAAGAGGAGAAGTACAAGAAGGACTTGAAGATGGTCAATGAGAAGCTTGACAGAATCCTCCTTAGCCAACAAAATCTATTCACTTCATTGGTGAGGAAGAGGTCCCAGTTCAAGAGGGGGAGAGGGAATTTGCTGAGCTCTGTTATATGCAAAACCAGGGTGAATTCAAAGGATACAACCAAGGAGGAGGGTTTAAAAACAACAAACTCTCCTATAGAAGCACCAATGTAGCCAATCCACAAGACCAAGTCTATCCACCTCAACAGCCTCAACAACAACCCAACTATGCAGCCAAGCAACAACAACAAGTGTTCCAGCCCCAATTGTGTCCCCCACCAGGGTTTCAGACTAACCAAGGCCAGGAACAAGACTTAAGAGACATGATGCAACAGCTGTTGATTGGGCAAGCCAATGGAAAGATTGAGGAGGCCAAGCAGTTTGCTGAGTTGAACCAGCGGTTAACATCACAGTATAATGACCTAAACATGAAGTTTGAAGGTCTGAACTCTAGAGTGAAGTACACGGAGAGCAACATTGCTTATACTTCAGCTCCCAAACCTACTCAACTCCCTGGAAAAACTGTGCAAAACCCAAGGGAGTTCACTGCAAAAGCCATTCACATCTCTAATGAGGAAGTCACTGAGGACAGTGAGGTTCCAGATGGGGAGGATTGGTCAATTCTTGAAGGTAAAAGTGAGTTTGTGCAAAGTAGACTGGATCCGCTAGTGCACTCGACCAGGTGCTCGAGCATGCACTCGACCGAGTGCCTGATCGAGTGGTCCAACGAGCTGAAGAACCAGAAGCTGTTAAGCCTACTTAGTACATTCCTCCTGCTTATAAACCGCCTCTACCATTCCTAGGACGTTTCAAAGCACAGAAGATTAAGGAATTAAGGGAGATCATTGAGAAAAAAGAAATGTTGGCTAAGCAACAAGAGGAAGAGAAGGCTTTGAAGGAAGAAGTTGTGATTGAGAAACAAGAGGAAGTGATGGCCATACAAGAAATCATCGTTGCTTACAAAGAAGAGGAGAGAGGACCTTCCTTGGAACAGTATGAACCATATCCTCTTTATAAGAACTTTTTGCTTGAATTGTCAAAGCAAAAGGCTCAAGCTCAAGATGAGAAGGATCTTGAAGACCTTGGAGGAGTTATCATCCCAATCAAGCTTAAGGATCCAGGTCCATTCTATTTACCATGCACATTCAGTTACCTTCACTACAACCAATGCCTATGTGACCTAGGAGCTTCAATTAGTGTCATGCCCTACTCCATTGCACAAAAGCTTGGGAGGACAGATTTCAAACTCACAAACCTCCATGTATGCCTAGCTGATGGGTTAAACAGAGAGGTAGTTGGTAAGTTGGAGAATGTCCCTGTCAAGATAGGGAAGGCAAGGGTTCATACAGATTTTGTGGTTTTGGAGATGGACAAGGAACCTGAAGATCCAATCATTCTAGGGAGGCCATTCTTAGCCACTGTTGGAGCAGTCATTGATATCAAGGAAGGTCTTGTGACCTTGAACATTGCTGAGGATATAGTTATAAGGTTCAACATCTATAACCCAACCAACCTCCCTACAATTGATGATCAGCCTTTTACTATCAAGGACAAAGGTGGTCAAGAAGGTTTAAGTGATAAGGCAACTCCAAAGGCTGAGCACTCTCTTGAAGAAGAGTCTGTGGAAAAGCTAAAGAGGTTAGTTCAAGAGCTGACTAGTATGGTTGAGGATCTCTAAGTTAAGCTGAACAAGAGGTCTTTGAGGAAAGCAAGACCAAGGCTCAAAATCAAGACGAAGTATGGTTTGTGTGTTAAGGGTGAGGTTATCAAGGATCAACTTCACAGTGACCAAGAGGTTGCAGGGAGGATTTCATCACCTCCTTGGTACCTAGACCAAGTCTAAGAAGGAAACCAAAGTCAAGCTTAGTGACTCTAAACAAGCTCACTAGGGAGGAAGTCCCTAAGGTATCCTTTGTAAATATAGTTTATTTTCCTTGTAGTTTTGATGTGTTTTCTTTTATGTTTGTGTTGGACAGGCCTTTTAGTGAGAATGAAGTTGGGTAAGGAGAGATTTGGACTTGGAGAAGGAGACTCGCAAGCCCACTCGACCAGCCCACGAGAGGTACTCGGCCGAGTTGGAAAGGAACTAAGGCCCATTTGATCTCAAATCGCTAGAATGATCGAGTGGAGGGAAGAACAAGAAGAAAATTTTGAAATTTGCAAACTTTGGTCAAGGGAGCTCGACCGTGTACAGTCGAGTGTGGGGTCGAGTGGCAGCAAAAAGCAGGTCAAAGATTCCCAATTCAAATTTGAATGGTATGGACGCTCCACCCTTGTCTCCTTGTCCCCTTAGCTTCTTTATATAGTGCTTGCACGAGATTATACCTCTCACACACTCTCAGTGCTTAAAACAACTAAATTCAAGTTTTAAAATCTCTCCCTAGTTCATCTTTTGCTCAAGCTTTGTTCTTTCAAGTTTTTGGGTCACTAACCTATTAACTTTGAGCTTTGAGTCTATTCCTTTCAGTTCTTTTTGAAAATGTCTTCAAAGATCACCACGAAGTCTCAACAAATCGCTGCAAGCTCCATGGAACGTCGTGATGCTGGCCTTGAATCAAGAAGAGACGCTGGAAAATCAACTCGACGCCCCACTCGATCATGCACTCGACCGAGTGGTGGTTCGAGCAGCCGGTCGAGCCAGGTGTCGTGTCCAAGGAGAGAGTCAGTTGAGGAAGATCCTGAGAGGACTGAAAGTGAGGAGGAAAGGGAGGCAACTCTCAATGAGTTCATAAGGAGACACAAGGCCCAAGGGAAGAGGCCAACAGTTGAGGTTGAGCAAGAGGAGAGTGAAAATGAGAGTGAGGAAGAAAGTGAAGAAGAAGAGTTAATAGATGATGGGGAAGCAAAATCTTGTGGGTTGTCAAAGAGGCAGCTTTATGATGCCTTTATGAGAATGGAGTTCTTGGGGACTAGATATCCTCACAAAGAAACCATGGAGAAGCTTGCCATTGATGAAGATGTGGAGTTTCTTTTTGAGAAAAGTAACTTAACCAAGTTCATGGGGCTTTGCATGGAGGGCTACAAGGAGGAAAGTTGTGAGTTTCTAGCCACTGTCAAGCTGCATACATATGCAACGAAAGATTCTGAGGTTGGAGCTGGTCACATCTCCTTCACAATCAAGGGGAAAAGGCATGAGCTTTCAATGAAAAAGAAAGCCAATGTGTTTGGTTTTGAAGTTGGAAGCCATAGGAGCTTGATGATACCAAGAGAGGAGCTCTATTCAGTTTGGGAAACCATAGGGGACAACAAACTCTACTCATCCTTCAATTCCAAGAGCTCAAGGATAAGGAGCCCAGTCCTAAGGTACTTCCACAAAGCTCTTGCAAACACCTTCTTTGCAAGGAAGGAAACTGGGAATATCAATGAGGGAGAGCTTAAGATGATTGACATGGCTCTCAATGGGATCATCCTCAAGGCAAGAGATGGAACCATCATCCTTGGGAGCACTGTAGAGACTGATCTTGCAATGGTGCTCATTGACCACATGGTTTACTTGAGAAGTTGGGTAGGCAAGTTGGAGAACAAAGGCTCAGAGAGGAGCAACAATTGGAGGCATCACTACTCCATTCTACAAGCTGCCAAGTTCCCACTTAGAGGAGAGGGGTCTCACTAAGATGGATTGACTCAAGCTACCTCACCTCTACTCTCATCCTAGCAAGGAGATGCATTAAGGAAATCACATCTTCAATTTTGAGCTTCCAACACTTGGGAAGAAACAATTGATCTTGCCTAACCAAGAGCTCCCCACCATTCAAGAAGGAGCCAATATTGACTTTTGGCCAGTTGAGGAGCACTTGTTTGATGGAGTAGTTCAAGCTAGAGTTGAGGAAGCTGGGAATGCACAAGTAGCTGATGGGGAGGAACATTTTTGGATTATGAGCCCAACCCAAGGGATAGTAGAGGAGTGAGGGAGAATAGCAAGAGGTTGACACTTTTGCAAATGTGGAACAAGTTGCAAGGGAAGAGGTTTGATAAGCTGAAGAAGAAGGTGACCAACATGTCTAAGTCTATCAAGGGCTTAAAGAAGGAGATTGCTGAGTTGAAGAGTGGGACTTCTTCACCTACACCATCAAGCCCTTTGAGGAGAAGTAGCTCACCTAGAGCACTTTCAAGAGTTGCGAACCCTGTGGAACCAGCTAGGGCTTCAATGTATGAGCCAAATCAGTAGAAGAGGAGCTCAAGTACCCGAGAACAGCAGCTTTCGAGGCACTCGACCGGGTCACTCGAGCGCCCACTCGACCGAGCACTCCCGACGTACTCGACCGAGTTCAAGCCGAGATCACCATATGGCTTCCCACCTCCAGCTGCTTATCCAAGCTATCCAGGTTACCCTCCCATCCCACCCCAATAATTCATGGATCCAGCACTCTACCAGCAGTTCTACCAGCAGTTCTCCCAGCAGCAAGGACAAGTAATGCACACACGCGGTCCAGCTCGACCCCCCCACTCGGACACACACTCGACCGAGTAACGGTCGATTGCTGGCGTCGAGCTGCCCCAATCTCCATCTCCAAGTCACCAACAAGACCCTAACTACACATTTGACAGCATGCAAGAGGATGTGGACAACTTCTTCTCTAATCCTTAAGGGACCACTATCACCTTCACTTGTAAATATCATTGCATTTCATATTTGTGTTTTGTTTTTAGTCTTGAATCCTCTTACAAATTTCTTTCACACATGAAACAAGGTTTTGATGGGGGTGAATGTGAATGATGATGAATGTATGCAATGAATGGATGGATGGTAAGGTGTTTCATTCCCCTTATGCAGTTGCAGTATAAAGGTGTCAATCAATCGAGTGTTTGTGAACAGTCAAGATGTGCACAAAGATCTAATTTAAGCCAGATGTAAATGATGTTTGTCACTAACAATCCTATGATTAAAATGCAAAGTGCAGAAAATAAAACTACAAGAACTAGATGCTGAATGTAAATGAACAGATGATTATGTTGACCAATGAAGCTAAAACAGAAATGAAACTACTATAATGCAGAAATAAACCTATGTAAGACAAGCAATGAACAGAAAACTAAATGAATGCAGCAGAAATGAAACAGGACAATCACAAATCATAAACACAAGCTCTGGGGAAGAACTCGAGCAAGCACTCGACCGAGTGTAGGTCAAGTACAGGGTCGAGCTAGACTAAACGTGAAAATAGAGCAACACAATAAAAAAATAGAGCAATGCAAAAACGAATCAAACAACAATCAAGCAACAGGATTAAGACTAAGATATCAATAAACAAAGAAGGTCCTGAGGAGGGATTCATGGGTGAACTAATCATTGTGGTTATTTAACTTGGTCAACAAATCTCAAACAAACTTTGAGCTAATCTCTAGACATACTATTCTAAGACAGGTTTAATCCACTCTCATGGCAAGAAACAATCAAACCTATGCATTTCTAGACTTGCTCTCACATAGTAAAGAATCTACACAAGCAGGCATTAAGCAATATATCTCAAACCAAACAAGACCTCTAATCTCTTAGCAAGCCTAATGGTAAGCTCCAGATCTAGCCTTATCTATGCTCCTTAGACATTAGTGTGATGCTAAGATGCTTGAAATCAAATCCTACCTTCTCAGATATAGGATCAGCATTAAGAACATCTAGTCTAGAAGAGATCTACAACAATCAAGCTTAACCAAATGATGTTCATAGATTTTACCATGTTTTCCCTTAGTATATTAACATCTTTTGCATCTTTTGCTATCCATTTTCACCATTATTGCATAGCTTTAGGACTAATCATGCATTAGAGTTTAGTTGCATTGCATTTGCATCTTTTCATGCATAAACAGGTGATTTTGGGGCTTAAGGAGCATGGAAGCAATGCTGAGGAAGAAGTGAAGCAATCATGAAGGGAAAGCAAGAGAGTTAAGGCTGAAATAACAAGGTCCGGAGTCCAACTCGACCGCACACTCGACCAGACACTCGACCGTGTGCTGAGGAGGACTCGACCGAGTGGAGAATGCACGAGAGAAGCCAGCTCGACCTGCCACTCGACCGAGCACAGGTCGAGTTGACCGAGCCGTTGCCTATTTTGTCTTTTAGTATTTTTAGGGCTTCCACTCCCCTCCTATATAAAGCCTTGTACCTGCAGCCACAAAAGTGTGCAGCTTTTTAGATATTCTCTAAACCTAGTATTTTACCCTTTTGGGAATTATTCTTTTTGCTTTTTATTTTTCTTAGATCTTGTACTTGAGAAAGACTAGATTCTTCAATATTGTTGGTTTCATAACTTTCTTAATAGTGAGAATTCGAGTTTCATACCTTTTTCAATATTGAAGATCTCTGTTTTATCTTTCTAGTGATGCAAGTTTCATTATTTTCTGGGTTTTGACTTTGTTCACCATGTGTTCTTGTGAGTAGTTTGCTTAGGATCTTGAGGATGGGTTAGGCTGGGTTGATCTTGTGGTTTGTTTGATTTGGTCAAGCTTGATTGTTGTAGATCTCTTCTAGGCTAGATGATCTTAATGCTGATCCTATATCCGAAGGTAGGGTTTGATTTCAAGCATCTTAGCATCACACCATGTCTAAGGAGCATAGATAAGGCTAGATCTAGAGCTTACCATTAGGCTTGCTAAGAAATTAGAGGTCTTGTTTGGTTTGAGATGTATTGCTTAATGCCTGCTTGTGTAGATTCTTTACTATGTGAGAGCATGTCTAGAAATGCATAGGTTTGATTGTTTCTTGCCATGAGAGTGGATTAAACATGTCTTAGAATAGTATGTCTAGAGATTTGCTCAAAGTTTGTTTAAGGTTTGTTGACCAAGTTAAATAACCACAATGATTAGTTCAGCCCATGAATCCCTCCTCAGGACCTTCTTTGTTTATTGATATCTTAGTCTTAATCCTGTTGCTTGATTGTTGTTTGATTCGTTTTTGCATTGCTGTTTTTTGTGTTGCTTGCTCTGTTTTCACGTTTAGTCTAGGCTCGACCCTACTCGAGACACTCGGTCGAGTCTTGCTCGAGCTCTCCCAAAGCTTGTGTTTATGATTTGTGATTGTCTGTTTCATTTCTGCTGCGCATGTATTTAGTTTTTTGTTCATTGCTTGTCTTGCATAGGTTTATTTCTTGCATTATAGTAGTTTCTACATCTCTGTTTTAGCTTCATTACTGTTACAATCATGCTGTTCATTTACATTCACATCTAGTTCTTGTAGTTTTATTTTCTCACTTTGCATTTTAATCATAGGATTGTTAGTGACAAACATCCTTTACATCTGGCTTAAATTAGATCTTTATGCACATCTTGACTGTTCACAAACACTCAGATTGGATTGACACCTCTTATATTGCAACTGCATAAGGGGAATTGAAACACCTTACTATCCATCCATTCATTGCATACATTCATCATCATTCACTCTCACCCACCATCAAAACCTTGTTTCAATTTGGCGCCGTTGCCTATTTGAGTGTGTTTTTGTGACAATTAGGATCCATAAAAGTCTAAGATTAAGTTCGTTTATCAACTTTTCCTACTGATCTTGTTTCTTCTTCTGCTTGTCCGTGGAGTTTCGGTACCAGCTCGACCATCAACTCGGCCACCACTCGACCGAGTGTGTGCTCGAGCACCTGATCGAGTCGAAGGCGGATACAAATAGACATCAGTTCCCGATCGACTCGACCACCCACTCGAGCCTGTGCTCGAAAGTGCTGTTCGAGTCCGTCATCATGATTCACAGTATGTTCCATTCTGTACCATGGCAACATCAACCAGGATTCCAGGCTCAATGGTGTCACCCTCCAGGTGTTTCAAACTTCACAAGCCCAAGAACTGACTTAAAAGCTATGATGCATCAACTTTTACTTGGGCAAGCAACTGGGCAGATTGAGGTAGCAAGCAGTTTGCTGAGCGAAGACCAACGTTGAATTCCTATTCTAGTGACCTAAACTTCAAGGTCAGAGTACATGGAGAGCTCCATTGTTCCTACTTCAGCTCCTAAGCCAAACCACCTTCTAGAAGAACCTATTCCAAACCCAAGGGAGTTTACAGCTAAAGCTCTTAATCTCTATGAAGATGCTGTCAGTGAGGACGAGGTTCAAGGTGGGGAGGATTGGTCATTTATTGACGCCCAGGGTGAAGCTTGTGCACAGCAGACTGTCCGTCAAAGCACTCGACCAAGTGCTCGATCCAGCACTCGACCAGAGTGCCTGATCAAGTGCTGCGATCGAGTTGAAGACACTGAAGCTGTTAATCCTGCTAGATACATTCCTCCTTCTTACAAACCGCCTACCATTCACGGGACGTTTCGAGGCACAAAGGCTGAAGGAACTCGGGGACATTATTGAGAAAGAGAGGAGTTGGTTTTGCAACAAGAGAAGGAGTTAGCTTTACAACAAGAGGAAGTTATTGAGAAGAAAGTATGGCTTTGAAGGAAGAGGTTGTGATTGAAAAGAGGAAGTGATTGTCATTCAACGGGAGGTTGTCTTGAAAAGAAGGAAGAGGGGGAGAGGACCAGCTTTGGAACAATATGCCCCATATCCTCTCTACAGGCATGTTACTTGACATATCAGCAAAAGGCTCAGAATCAAGGCAAGAGAGATCAAGAGGAGATTGGGACAGCTATTGTTCCAGCAAAACTTGAAGATCGAGGTCCATTCAATCTACCTTGCTCCATCAGCTACCTTCACTTCACAAATGCTTGTGTGATCTTGGAGCATCTGTAGTGTCATGCCCTACTCTATGGCAGAAAAACTTGGACACACTGAATCAAGCCAACAATCTCCACATAAGTCTAGCTGGTGGTTCACATAAGGGATATGGTTGGCAAATTGGATAGCTCCTAGTCAAGATAGACAAGGCAAGAATTCCCACTGATTTCATCATAATAAAGATGGATAAAGAGTTAGAGGTCC
>CM043882.1:23161149-23277218 GCA_024034495.1 Camelina laxa | reverse complement strand
CCCCACTCGGACATGCACTCGACCGAGTCCATCGTCGAGCTGCCCCAATCCCCATCTCCAAGTCACCAACAAGACCCCAGCTACACCTTTGATAGCATGCAGGAGGATGTGGATAGTTTATTCTCCAATCCTTGAGGTAACACTATCACCTTTACATTGTAAATACCATTGCATTTCATATTGTGTGTTTTGTTTTAAGTCTTAAATCCTCAAACAAATTTCTTTAACACAAGGGACTGTGTGATTTAAGTTTGGGGGAGGGTTTGAGATAGCATTTGACATTGTGTTTTGTTTTCTTATTTCAAATTTTTAGCATCATCATGTTAGTATTTGCATAGCATCTAAGGCATAGAAAAACCCTAAAAAATTTGAAATTTTTTTGCAAAAATCTTTATAAAAAAAAAAAGAGTGTTCATGTAGTTTGCATTGCATATTCAAGTATTTTGTTTATCATATAGGACTGCTTGCATTAGGGATCTATGATGAGTATTTCCTTGTTAGCTTGCTCATTCACTAGACTAGGATCAATGCCCAAGTTAATAGTACTTTGATGCTAGTTGAGTGGTTAGAAGCATAAGATTGAACCAAGCATTGAATTCCTGCATTGCATTTGGTCTAAATTGAAGCATGTTGTGATTTGATGCCATTTCCTATCTATAAGAACCTAATATTGACTTTCAATTATCAATGTGTGCATTGCTTTAAACTCATGGATACCATATACATATTTGGATCATCTTTCTCCTTTTTACCACTCTTGTTGATCCAAGTAGCTGATTTCCTCATTAAGAATCAGTTTCCCCTACCTTTAACCAACCCTTCTTTCAAGCCATGTTTATTCTTGCGTGTGTGAGGCCTATTTTTGGGATTGAGCTTGGTAGAAAGTGTTAGGTTTGAGCTGACAAGAGTAAAGCCTTGTGTAGTTCTAGTTTGCATTTTTCAAACTAGATAGGACTAGGTGGTTCATTTGTTGGGTTTGGGACTTGGTAGTTAAAGAAAGAAAAGAAATAAGAAAAAAAAAAAAAAGAGGAAGAGAAAAAGGGTAGAGTCTTTAAAGAGGAGATTGTGTTTAAGCAAGGTCTAGTGAAAGGATGGGAAGTAAAAAAATTTTTTTGAAGATGGTTCTAGTTAAAGAAAAGAAAAGTCTAGCAAAAAGCTTGTATGTCTTAAGAATAAGAAGAAAAGAGAACCATAGCAAATAAGTAAGAATCTCCCATCCCACTAGAAAGATCAAATAAGAAACCTCTCCTAAGACTTGAAAACCAAAAGAGAAAAGGGTGAAAGAGAAAAGAAGAAGTTAAAGGGTAGCACTAGGATCATTTGGGTTTAGATTGCTAGGATAAACACTTTGGGTACCTTTGGGTAGACAAGGTTTTATTCTTGTATGTGTCTAGGTGTTCTTACCTTTAGCATTCTTCTAAAGCTCAATCCATTTTTTATGAGAGAACCTTGATACTGATAAGCCCCACTCTAAAAAGAGATCATCGTTGTCTCAAAGCCTTTACCTCCAAGCCAAATGAGTTTAAGCATTGCATAGAATTGATTAAAGTTCTTGATTAATGAATGTTAAAGGAAATGGTTGATTTGAATGCATGTGGATGTCTAAGGCTCAAATCAGTAAAGGTTGTGACATGCTTGTCTAAAGTCTTTAAGTACAGCTCATTCAACTTGCATCATAGTACTAGTAACTTGGACATTGATTCTAGATGGTCTGTTTGCAAGCTTTAGGAGCTGAGATCCCACTTTCAAACCTCACCTACCTTCTTATGTCTTGCTTATTTGCTTGAGGGCAAGCATAGACTAAGTTTGGGGGTGTTGATGTTCATATATTTTACCCTGTTTTCCCTTAGTATATTCACATCTTTTGCATCTTTTGCTATCCATTTTCACCATTATTGCATACCTTTAAGACTAATCATGCATTAGAGTTTAGTTGCATTGCATTTGCATCTTTTCATGCATAAACAAGTGATTTTGAAGCTTAAGGAGCATGGAAGCAATGCTGAGGAAGAAGTGAAGCAATCAGGAAGGGAAAGCAAGAGAGTTAAGGCTAAAATAACAAGGTCCGGAGTCCAACTCGACCGCACACTCGACCAGACACTCGACCGTGTGTTGAGGAGGACTCGACCGAGTGGAGAATGTTGAAGCATGTTGTGATTTGAAGCCATTTCCTATCTATATGAACCTAATATTGACTTTCAATTATCAATGTGTGCATTGCTTTAAACTCATGGATACCCTATACATATTTGGATCATCTTTCTCCTTTTTACCACTCTTGTTGATCCAAGTAGCTGATTTCCTCATTAAGAATCAGTTTCCCTACCCTTAACCAACCCTTCTTTCAAGCCTTGTTTATTCTTGTGTGTGTGAGGCCTATTTTGGGATTGAGCTTGGTAGAAAATGTTAGGTTTGAACTGACAAGAGTAAAGCCTTGTGCAGTTCTAGTTTGCATTTTTCAAACTAGATAAGACTAGGTGGTTCACTTGTTGGGTTTGGGACTTGGCTGTTATGAAAAAAAAAAAAAAAAAAAAAAAAAGAAAAGAAAGAAAAAGGGTAGAGTCTTTAAGAGGATATTGTGTTTAAGCAAGGTCTAGTGAAAGGATGGGAAGTGAAAATTGTTGAAGATGGTTCTAGTTAAAGAAAAGAAAAGAAAGAAAAGAAAAGTCTAGCAAAAAGCTTGTATGTCTTAAGAATAAGAAGAAAAGAGAACCATAGCAAATAAGTAAGAATCCCCCATCCCACTAGAAAGATCAAATAAGAAATCTCTCCTAAAACTTGAAAACCAAAAGAGAAAACGGTGAAAGAGAAAAGAAGAAGTTAAAGGGTAGCACTAGGATCATTTGGGTTTAGATTGCTAGGATAAACACTTTGGATGCCTTTGGGTAGACAAGGTTTTATTCTTGTATGTGTATATGTGTTCTTACCTTTAGCATTATTCTAAAGCTCAGTCCATTTTCATGAGAGAACCTTGATATTGATAAGCCCCACTCTAAAAAGAGACCATCATTGTCTCAAAGCCTTTACCTCCAAGCCAAATGAGTTTAAGCATTGCATAGAATTGATTCATGTTTTTGATTAATGAATGTTAAAGGAAATAGTTGATTTGAATGCATCTGGACATCTAAGGCTCAAATCAGTAAAGGTTGTGATATGCTTGTCTAAAGTCTTGAAGTACAGCCTATTCAACTTGCATCATAGTACTAGTAACTTGGACATTGATTCTAGATGGTCTATTTGCAAGCTTTAGGAGCTGAGATCCCACTGTCAAACCTCACCTACCTTCTTATGTCTTGTTTATTTGCTTAAGGGCAAGCAAAGACTAAGTTTGGGGGTGTTGATGTTCATATATTTTACCCTGTATTCCCTTAGTATATTCACATCTTTTGCATCTTTTGCTATCCATTTAGGCCCTTATTGTGTAGCTTTAGGACTAATCATGCATTAGAGTTTAGTTGCATTGCATTTGGATCTTTTCATGCATAAACAGGTGATTTTGGAGCTTAAGGAGCATGGAAGAAATGCTGAGGAAGAAGTAAAGCAATCATGAAGGGAAAGCAAGAGAGTTAAGGTTGAAATAACAAGGTCCGGAGTCCAACTCAACCGCACACTCGACCAGACCTTCGACCGTATGCTGAGGAGGACTCGACCGAGTGGAGAACGCATTGCTGACCCTGCATCAAAGAATTAGAGTTAAGACTGCGTTTTTAAAATAAACCACTACCGAGAAATAGCAGTAAGACGTTGTATTGCTGACCATGCATCTTTCGTCTGTCGTTTAATTAATCAAATTAAATTATGTTATATTCGAGAAAATAAGAGTAGATAATTTTAAACAATAACAAAATCATTTATTTAAGATTATACCATAGTTGTTGGGATATTATTAGCACCAATATTAGTATGATTTTCAGAATCAAATATATAATATTAATAATCTTTCTTATAAGATTTTAAACAATATCTGATTTTCACCATACGCTCATTGGTAGATTCATCTATATAATGTTTAAATTTAAATCATAAGAAAATATTAATAATATTAACAAAATAATTTTTAATTTAGCAACATACCCTCTTAGCAACGATGAGGAAGCAGAAATCAAATAAAAATGTTCCATAGACCTCGCCACCTCTACCTATTGATTTATATTTATTTATTAGAGCCAGAAACACATGAATAAAATTCAATAACGATGATAGAATAGTTTACTATTAAAATTACCAAACATCTCTTATTAATATTAGCATCATCAAGGTATAAAGGAAATAAGTTTTAGGTATACAAAAAAAAACAAAATACCTAATTTTTTTGTGCGGGCACATAGTACTAAGATCACGACCATCTACTAATTCACCTGAAACATAAGAATTAGTATAATTTGTTTTACAAAACTTTAAATAAATCAAGAAACCTATACAATATAATATAAGAAGTAAAGAAACCATACACAAAGTTTTGGTAATGCTTGAACTTGTGTTGTATCATCGTCTGTTGTATCAGTCTGCTATTCTGCTATGAAAAGCTTACTATTCAACAGAATGATACAGCAGAATGATACATCGTCTGCTGTATCATCGTCTGTTGTATCATCGTCTGTTGCATCGTTTGTTGTATCAACCTAAAGAAAAGCTTTATCAGTCTGTTGTATCATCTTTCTTCATAGCAGAATAACAATTTCACTATTCCTTTAATATTAGATGTTATCGCTTATGCATCGATCACTTGAACATGAAGAGTATTCAGCTAACTAGAGCAAGTCATGTACTCTCTTTATCTCTAATGCTAATCACTAAGCTACAACATAAAAATCTAGCATTGGTAGAGAAAGAGATGAGACATCCAATTTGCTTCTTAGATGATATTACAAAAAATATTTTGTTCCATATAATTATGTTCTCCATATTACTAAACTGTTGCAAAATTGAACACAGGAAAAAAAAAAAGCAATATCTTTTAAGTTCTAATACACAACCTAATAACCAGGCTATAAACTATTTTTAAGAAAAAAGGTGAAAAATACCACAGCTCAAGAAGTGAGCTTCCTAGTTAGATCTACCAGCGACTTTTACTCGTTGTCAATATAAGCTACTGCATCTTCAATCAAAATCCACTTATGTTTTTGATGACTCATAGCTTATCTTTCGCCGCCTTCAAGCTCTTCTTGATCTTCAAGCTGGCCTTCTTCCTTGTTGTTAGCTTCAGAATTTACAGTCTCATTGTTACTATTACTGTTCCCTCCATTTTCCTTATGACCAAAGAACAATCCTGAAGAAGACGAGTCCTCTTCATCAACATCCTCTTCTTTCTCTGCGTTCTTGTTATCCTTTGATCTTTGGCTTACAACGCCATCCATCCATTGCGGACAGCGGTGTGTAACCCCAAGATCTGCTCCCAGTGAAACGTTTGAAACCTGGTGTGTCCGTGTAATGCAAGAACATTCAGGTACTGGATGCGAAAGAAAACTAAAGGCTTTTGATCTCTTGGAAGATTCGAGTAGACCCTCGAGTATGCTTCTCTTGAGAAGCTTCCTAACTGATGTTATCCAAGTGTGATTTGCCTCGTACATATGGTCTCGGATCTCTTCCAATAGCATTGCAATTTGCTTCCTACAAGTATGAGAAATGTCAAGATTACTATTCTGCTATGAAGAAAGATGATACATTCATTACATTATTATTACCTGTCTGGTCTAAAAGTCTTAGAAGAAGCAGACTGATAAAGCCGGTGACCCATCACTAAACTAGCAAAACTCGGATGTCCTTTCCCATCACGATCAAATCCCGAGATATATACATCTGCTTCCACGCTAACAATATAATCAACAGCTTCCCACAACAACTTGTGAGCATTAGTTCTCAACTCAATAACCGTGCTTTCGGGCTCATTGTCACTCTCAGCTACCCAACCCCACCAACCTTCAATGTTGTAGTACTTTGGTCTAGCGGGTGGAGGCGGAAGTGGTTGAGGCCTTTGTCTTGTGCTCTTCAGTGAATCATGTTTCGTTTCTTCCTCGACCGAAGGTGGTGCCATTTTCTTGATATCTTTATGTTTCGCCTCACGACCATACATCTTAGCAAGCTCCCAGCTAGTACTAAGAGAAGTTCGGTCAACGACATTCTCAAACATGCCATGTAATGGAATTAGTGTTCTCTGCCCGCCAAACACCTCTCCCCCAGCGACATATATGATTGTGTCCCATGAGTATCCATAAGCTCGTAGAAGAATACCAACCTGAGACAGAATCCAAAGTATTTAATTTCGAGTCAAAATCTGTAAATAACTACGGTTGCTTACTTCTTCTGGCATCAGAGGACATAAGCCCGCTAGGCGTTGCTCGGCTGAGTCTACAGAGAGCTTCCCTTTGACAATCCCACGTTTTATCATCCAAGCTCGTTTATGTTGAATAAGCTCGGTATGAACATCCTTTGAGTAGCTCCAAAATGCAATAAACACATTAATCATAATACACTATGTAACAGTTTCTTTCCTAAACTGAACACAATACTATAAACTTTAAAGTACCTGGAACAGTTCAGCACAGCCATGATAGGCCAAAGCTTCTCTTGTCATTCCTGGATCATAGGCTATGAAAGGTCGTCCCAAAGGTTTCAGTCTGGACATTACACGTAAATAGTCACAATAGCGTTAAGAAAAAGAAAAAAACTTTCAACAAATAATCCACATTGGTCGTGAAGAGACTAGCCTTTGCAATACTTTAGTGGAAAGTTCTTGAACTTCTTTTCTAAACTTTAACGCGTGGAACGCAACCCTACACCGTAACCTCTGATATTCTTCAAGATCACTTGGAAGTATAGCCTACATGAAGAGAATATAGTCAATGATCAATACTTGAGAGAAATGATTGTTAACGAATAGGGGAAACTTTTTCACTACTTGTAAGCATCCACCATGAGGGACAACTAGTTCAACGACCGAGTGCTTAATGAGAACAGGCAGAACATGGTGTAAGTAGTAATAAGGCAAAGATCCGTAAGAGACTTTAAATGAAGGGATTTGTTTCTTTCTTCTCGCCCATTTAAGATTCTTGGGAAGAGTTTTCACAACTCTAACATCTTTTGCAAGTGAAGCCATGAAGTGCTCTTCATTGTACAAATAAGCAAAGCTCTTGAATTGTGAACTGCTCGTAAAACAACAACGGATAGATGAAATAAGGGCAAAGAACCAAATCAAGAACCGCAAAATATCAAGTTTTTTAAACCAATTAAGTCTCGGTACCTAATTCCTTTACTGCTAGTTGTTGATTGAATCTCAGGAATCACCAGAGTAGCATTAAGAAGCCGAGAAACGGCTACAACATCAGGAATCTAAGAAAAATGACCAAAGTAAAAAAAGCCATGAGAAGTGTCAGAAACACTTGATTGAAAATGTCAAATATAATCTGAATTTTTCTTTCTTACCGAGTTTCTAATCTCATGGAAACCACCTTGTATTCTAACAAACACAAAACCATTTGTCCTTGCTGGAGGATCTGTTACCCCCACCAAATAAACATAAGTAATACAGAACATCAATCTTATTGAACTAATCAAAAAGATAACAACATGGTCAACTATAATTCCAACTTAAGACAACTCTTAAAAGGGTACAACCTCAGAGATATGGATGGTTCTAGATCCGATAATGTAGGGAAAAAGACATGAATTGAATTGTCAATAAGAAAATAACCTGAATGAAAAACTCTGGGAGTAGCATCAGGAAGTAATGTCTCTACATGCCTTGTTGGTCCCCAAAGTCTTCTATACAGTGGCGTCTGCAACATACATAAGTTGTAAGATCATCAAAAGCTAACAGTAATAAGAACCAAGTTGATAAACTTTTAAATTAAGAAAGGGAGAGAGTCATGATTACAAACTACAACACAAACAACTTAAAAGCATTAAAACTTTTTTTGTAAGGAAAGAAGAAACGATTCTACCCAGAAGAAAAGAACAGTGGCCCACTCGAGCAAATTAAAATAAATTTTTTTTTGTGATACTAACAATGGAGATCCACTAAACATAAAAGTGAGATTTTTTTACATGTCGGGCGAATCCGGGATTGTCGAAGACGGGTCTCCAAGAGAAGATAGTAACAGGGATAGAGTAATCGGAGATTGATTCATCTGTGAATCCAGCGAGAAGAAAATGGACAAGAAGAGAGAAAACAGACAAGACAAGACCAAGAAGACCAATCCATTTCATGCGCGACTTCAAGAATACTTTGCCTTCTCCCTTCATCTCTCCAGATGTAAAAGGAAGTGAAGTGAAGTGAATCGAGTTCTCACTTTAGTTCCTTTTACGAATGGAGGACATAACAGAGACTACTGTGTGAATAGAAAAGAAAAGTTGAATCGGAAGAGAGAGTGGAGGAGACACGTGTGAGAACATGTCTGGAGAAGTGGATCGGTGTTGATCGGACAATGGGTTGTTTGGTCTCTCTCTGCTCTCGTTGAAATTTACCTTTTTTCGCTTCGGTGAGTATCCTAGGCGCCTCATCGCGCGTGATTCTCACTTTTTACAGCTCTAGTAGTCGGACGATAATTTGAGGGACAATTTTTGGTCCCTCAAATTTAATAGTATTACTAGGAGATATCCCATGCTTTAAGCACGGGTCCATATTTAAAAAAGAATATAATATTATTGTTATATTTCTTTAATAAATATTTTGTTTGAGATAATATTTATTTTAATTGCTCTATCAATCTATATACCATAATTTGAAATCTTCGAAATCTAGCTATGAAAAATCATTTTATTTTCTACTTGGATATAAATCTTAGTTCTTGAAATTCTGATTGGTTTATCTTTTTAAAAATAAAAATTTAGTAATTTTCGTCCATAATTTTATTAGAAAGAGAAATTTTTAGTTAATAATTATCTGTATTTTAAAAAAATTTAGCTGTTAATTTTTATTTAAATTTTTTTTCAAATACAAATTTGTTTTGATTTGAATAGATTTTTTTTCAAATACAAATTTTCTAATGGCAATTGAATGAAATTTTTTTACACATTTTAAGGTTATTTTTATATTTGTATTTCTCAATTAATATAGTAGGATTTTGAGATGTACTTATTTTTGGTATAAGCATTGGTGTCTATTTGAAAGATACTTTACATGTCTTATGAAACTGAATATTTGAACATAAGCTCACAACAATGAAAGTATGAAACAGAAATGAAACTATTTTCTGGTTTTGCCCATTTATTGTCATTGTCACATAACTCATGGTATAATGGGCAAGTATTGAACAAAAAGAGCAATGTAAATTATTAAGAGAGAAAGCTATACACTCACATGACTTGCAAGCATATATAAAAGCAGATAATAAGCAGCACCAGCCAAGCAGTTTCCGCAAAGACACCTGCAGTCCTTTTCAATTCTGATGTCAAAGGTAAGACGCGTAGGAATCGTGGTATATACTGAACCAAAACAATGAAAAGCAAGGCCTGCTTTGTAGCCAATACATCCGACCAATTTGAACTTTGCAAGAAACTCCAAACTACAATCTGCACATATACAAAAATGAATACTGTAAATCTAGAACTAGCAAGCTCTTAACAAAGATGTTTGATCCTAAGCTTATATTCACCAACCTGAGGGAAAGTCAATAATAAACCAACGTTGTAAATATCACTTTTCCTTCCAATGTAAGCCATGACAACCAATAAGCAGTGTCAAAAACACCCATCATCGTCATTGCCTGTTGACAAAACACAATCAGTCTACTATATAGACAGTGGGACTCAACAGCCTATTCAGAAACAAAGTTATACCTGGCGTAGTTTAAGCTCTTTCTCGGTAATCAAAGAACTGATTTGAAGAACAAAACCAAACATGGAAACAACAAGGAAAAAAGTCGGTCCTATTGAGTCTAATGCAACGATAGCATCAATAGTTGGGTGAGGAAAGTCGTTAAATCCAACAATCCAGTTAAATCTTGGATCTGCAAAAACAAACGTATAGCAAGTTCCCATCTCAGAAACTTGTTGCCAAAACTCATAAAAGATTCAGCAATATACAGAAAAAATAAAATAAAAAAAAAGTGGGATCTTCAAACCTTCCTCTATTCATTTCTGGAGTTGAATTAGTTTGAATACCGGTACACACAAATTCACAACACCACCATCTAAATTCACAACACCACCATCTAAATTCCAACCTATACACCATCTAAATCCCCATCGAACCTATACACACAAATTCACAACACCACCATCTAAATTCCAACCTATACACCATCTAAATTCCACTTAAATTACTCAAAATTGACAATATCAAAACGAATCGATGATATAATATAAATCCACCTTCTCAGTCGGAATCGGTCTTCCTGGATTGTTCTTCATCGCGTCGCCCTAGGACTACGATTCCCACTCCAGACAAAGTCATAGCAAGGGAGATTCACGAAGAACTTATCCTCGCAAGGCGGAATTGGCGGGGAGATCAAAGCCGTCGGATCGGTCACAGTTTTGAGAGCGGTGGAGGAAGCGAAGCTCTTCTCCATAGCTTCTTGGATACAGAAGATGAGGAGGATGAGGAAGAAAGAAGCGAAGAGCTGAAGGGGAAGTGAACACTCTCCCTGAGACGGAGATGAGAGATGAAGAAGAAGAAGAGGAGGAGGCGAAGAAGAAAGAAGCATTAGGTTTCTTCCAATCACAAACAACCACGTGGCCAAGTTGACGGACGGAAAAACGTCCCCTTTGAAGATACGTTTCTTTGTTAATGAGCCATTTTTCATTTATTTTTAAAACAAAAAAAAAGGGGGGACGGCTCAAAAAGACGCCAATGCACATGGTCTTAAAACAAGAATTTTATTAATAGGTTTTTTCCAATTTAAAATTGGGCAAGAGGTTGGTCTATATAATAATTGGGCAGATACCAAATCGAAATAAGAAAACATCGGCCCGAAAATGGGATTTTTTTGGCTGAGGACCTGAAATAGCTTGCTGGAACATATCATTGAAGGATTTAGTTTAGACACATATATTATATATATAGAGATTATATTATGTTAAATTACAAAGTATGGTTTTATTATAAAGTATGTAAAATGATAGAGTTAATTAAAAAAATGTATTAAAATATAACTATGTTTGAATTTAGGCATTTACTTTAGATGTTCTTCGATTTTAGATGTTTTTTTGTAAGCAAACGTTTTCACTCTTTTTTTGATGATGTTATCCAAATCATAAATATTTACTATTAGAGATGAAGAACAGAAGGGGCGAACAATCCTCTCTAACCCGTTCATCCAACCGTTCGTCTCCAAACCTTGATTTCTCTATCGTCCGACAAAAAATTATGGTGGCCTTCTGTTACTCTGTTAGTGAAGACGCAGTCTGTCAAAGTCCGATCCTTTGCAGGAACTACCCGTAATAACAAACTTGCAAAATGGATCCGTTGAGATCTTCGGTGATGTCGCCTAGTGAAACAACCGTTCCCGTTTTTTTTTTTTTTAAAAAAAATAATAATAATTTAGTAGGTTTTTTTAAAATAATAATAATAATCTAGTGATCCCATATCCACTAAGAGCAAAACCATTGGTAATCCTATATTGGGTGTCAAACTAATAAAAAAACAAAAAATAATAAAAAAGTGATGAAAGAGAAAGAAACAAGGTCTCTGCCGAGACTTGTAGAGACACAATCAGATCTTCTTCTTATCAAATGTCTCACCTTGATTGGTTGATTTTTAAAAAACAAATAAAATTTAAACTAAATGATATGATAATATTAAAATATTATTTCATACCCCATTTTTAGAGGATGACCAATGGCTTTGCTCTAACAACCTAGCAACAATCAATAATAGCAGATAATCAAACAATTTCATTGAACCAATAAAGATTCCAACAACTAATCCAATAAACTAACAAAGACAATAACCAAATTCCAACATCCTACAATGTTCTATCAACTCAATCCTAGCAACCTAACAATAGCTAGACCACAATCAATCAAGTCTTTAGAACATCTTCCTCCTAATTCCCTTGATTCTACGATCACACTTTGCCTTTACCTGCACCACAAACACAAATTGATATGCGTGAGTATTTTCAAAAACACTCAGTGAGGCAATCCTCTCATCTACTTGGCCAGACACACAACCACCTGAGATTCTAATGTAACAAACAATAAACAACACAACAAACCAGGAAGAAAAATGGCGGTTAAGGTTGGGGTCAACCGACACTAACCATTAGTGTTGGTCGACACCAAGGTGGTGTGTCGACCGACATGATCTGCTCGAAGCCGAAAGTCGATTCTCCGCCTCTAATCATCTCCAATCCAACCAAAACTCGACCAAAAGCCACATGAATCTCTAGGAAACAAGCAACAACCAAAACAAGAAAGAAAACAACACAAAGTACAAAGGACAAACAACATTAAACAGGCAAGGACAAAGGTGATCTCAGGCTTAAATCAGAAATGGTCATGCATTCACCTCTTTTGCAAGAAGATCTTGCCCAAAAACAACGAATCCAACACTTTAGGAAGCTTCTTCCTCGATCCCTGCACTAAATCCTCACTCCACAGGAACAGATCTTACCTCACAAGCCTAGAATCTCCCAAAAACCTCTCAAGAACCCTCTCTAACGTTTTTCTCCTCTTTTTCTCTCTCAACGACAACAAAACAAGCTTTTACCCAAAATCCTTAGTCGACTTCCTCTCAGATATGTTGGTTAGGGACTTCAACAAACTAACCCAAAATCGACAATTTAATTCAATCCGGTCAAACAGGAAATAGCTGGTGTCGATCGACACTCCCCCTAGTGTCGATCGACATTCACCCCCAATACACAAATTTTGGTTCGCGGATGTTACACATAGTTCTCAAAGATCCCGAAGTGACTGTTCGTAATTAGAGTTCTTTGACGCCGTTCGAGACTTTGATGTCTTCTTAATGGGAGTGATAATAACTGGAGTGAGACTAGATGTGAAAGGTACACTACAAGAAATATGGAATTACCGACTACAAAAATAGTCACTATACAATCGCAAAATACTTAGTAACGACTGATTGGCGACTGACATACCTAGTCTCTAATTAGAGCGTCGCTAAAATAATCAGTCGCTAAAGAGGCGACACGAAGCTACTAATTGGCGACTGATAATTTTGGTAGTTCTTCCCTCGCCAAACAGTCGCTAAAAGTTGCGACTGAATTGCAACGCTTTAGCGACTGATCTAGTTACTCATTTACGAATGTTTTGATTACTGATTTGTGTACGTTTTGGTGACTGTTTTACGACTGTTTAATTATTATGTTTCTTAAAAAAATCTGGTAAAATTGAATTATTTGATTTTGTAATATCAAAACTGATTATGAAAACAATAACTAAAACATAACACACATGAAATTAAACAAATACATAAGTTTCAACATACATCCAACATAAGTTCCAGAAAAAATCCAAACAACCATTCCAAGAGTACAACGACATCCATCGTGATCATATCTCACTTCCACTCTGGAATGGGCAAACTCTTCAATAAGCCACCGAAACCTTATGCTCAGCCTTCAATAGCTGGCAGACATCGCACCTCGCAACCCAACTAGCTACATCCTTCTTCATCCCTGAAATGACTGGAACACATCCTCAAACTCCTCAACCGTAGACTGCCCCACTGACTCCGGTATCAATATCGTAACCAAGTAAGCCTCACTTCCCTTTTCGATCATCTTCCCAGCCTCCAAGGCCAAAGTCGGTCTCACACCCTCAAATACAAAATTTTCTCCAGGACTCTCAAACTGCACTCTACCTCGATGACAATGAAGGTGAACCATATGTCGATATAACCAATCCATCCCTAGGATAACATCATACAACTCCACTAGACTGATAAGAAAATCCGTTGGCCACGAGTCTCCTGCGATCTGAATACCAACTCCCCTCGCCCGTCCAATGACTCTCAAAAACTTGCCTCCCGCAACTCTGACAATTCTCGCTCGGTCCCGGGGATCTCCTATGATATTAGCGTCGTACGCGCGCTCCGGAGTAATGAAGCTATGAGTAGCTCTAGAATCAAACATAACGTGGGACCTAAACCCGCCCACCAACAAGGTCCGTACACAAACCTTATGTGCTGAGAACCTAACACTTTATCACAGGCAAAACATAAAATCTGAACCTATTGAAATTCACAAAGTCTGGATACCATAAATTATACCTGTGATCGCCCCGACACTAGTTCCACCAGTCTCAACCGTCATGTACCCCTGTGGTGCCTGCTCAATCTGTGCCACCTGCTGCACTTCTGGCTGCACCACATGCTGCACCGCTGCCGCTGCCATTTGTTGCATCTTGTGACACTTGGTCTTGATGTTTCCAGGCTCCCTACAATGACAGCATACGCGAACCGCTGAATGAGGCGCCGTCATATCACTCCTCTGGGGACAGCTAGCTACCTTGTGATTCATGCTCCCACACCCATAGCACCCTGAACCACTCAGCCTCTACGTAACCTCACAGTTTCTCTTGGTTCCCTGCGCTGGCTTGCCGCTCTTGCCAGAACCTTCATGATGCTGAACCTTCCTAGGCTGAACTGCTGGACTAACCGTCACTAACTGTGCACGGATGTCCTTCTCAATTTAAGCTGCATGGAATCGGGAGCGGGTACATGGAAACGGAAGCGTTCGGAAGCGGAAAAGCGGAACTTTTAAAAGAAATAGGAAGCGGCTACGTGTTGGAAGTGTATATAATATATATGTATGTTATATATATAATATTAATAAAATACCAAACACAAAACATATTGATATTAGTTATGAAAACATAATCATATTAATCAAATGTTGAGACATACTTAGATGTGGTTATATTTTTGTAAAACAAGTTTTATTAGCTTCTAAATATCAAACTAACAACAAATATAGTCGATAATTGAAAAGGGAAAAAAAAACGAAGGACAACAATAAAAGCATGATTGTAGTAGAAAACGACTTCTCACTTTCTCAAATTTTCATCTCCTTTGTTTATTTATTAACTATATTGTTACTTTTTACGTTTGTAAAATATATTAAGTTGGGCCAGAATTCATACAAACTAAAGGCCCAAATCAACTTCTAATTTGTTTTTTTCATCTTCTCCGATCACAAACCACCACGCTTCCAACTCTAAAACGTCCGATTCCGTCGTTTTCCAAACAGCATATTTTGAGAATCGCAATTCCAAAATGATTCGGAGCGATTCCCAGCGCTTCCACTTCCGCTTCCGGTTCCAGAGCGAAAAACGCATCACCTCTCACGCTTTCGTGCTTCGTAGTCCTCAATCTCTACCACAGTCTCAACCAGCTCTGTACGCGTAACTAAACTCCACCCTCTACAGTGAACCCTCAAATCATCATGTAGGGCCCTCTTAAATCTCTTGATCTTAGCATCCTCGGACTCCATCGCCTGACCCCCATACATCTGAAGTCGACTGAAGTCCACGTCCAACTCCCGCACTGACCGAGTCCCCTGAGATAACTATAGGAACTGCAACTCTAATCGGTCTAATGCCTCCTTAGGAAAATACTTGCGGTTGAACTCCTCCACGAAGTCAGCCCAAGTCACCTCCCTCTGCACCCTCCTAGCAGCCACTGATCTCCACCACACATGAGAATCACCAACTAGGTTGTGGAAGTTACGTTCCACTCTCACCTTCCACGCATCTGCAACATTAGGATCTTAACCACCCGAAAACTGCTCAGTATCGATGTTGTCCATTTCTCTCAGCATACTTACATAACAATAATGAGCTCCCACATCCACAGCCATTAGCAGGCTCAACTCCACCACCACTGGCAGTATTACCTGAGCCTGAGCCGGTACCACTCCCGGTAACCGCTCAAATAGGGGCTTCAGCCGCCAGGTCAACGCCTCCTATAGGGGCATCACCCGTTTGGACTCCGACACCGCCCACAGCAACTCTCTCAGCGCCTACTGTCCTGTCAGTACCTCTACCGGCCACACTCATGGACGCCTCTTGGAAGCCCTGCGACTCGCCAACACCCTCAGGTGTCACACTCTAATCCACAATATCACTAACAGCTGGGTGTCTGCCCCTACCACGACCAAGACCGCGTCCACGACCACGACCGTGTTCCCGACCAGCAATAGCCCCTCTCTAACTATCTGCACTACCATGAACAGAAGGATAAGCAAACAATCTAACAGTACGAAATAACATAACTCACCGTGGAATCACACGGTAGGCTCGAAGAGGATGTTCTAGAACTCCATGCCACACACAATTGTCTAACTCACATAACCAATCAACGCATGCAATCCCAAACATCAGCAACAGAATCAAAATGAACAAGGGCTCTGATAGCAAACTGAAATGATCCTACACGTTTTTTTATATATAATAAATAATACTCTAGTGATCCATACTCACTAAAAACCTTACCCCAATCAAACAGCAGCGGATAACATAAGCGATACCATTAAACCAATAAAATATTCAATAATCAAATGACCAATGATAATTCCATACCAACTAAAAACAATAATCCAATCCAACATAAAACAAGGAACCAGCAATCCTAAACAACATTCTAAGATTCAACTCTAGCAACCTAACAGAAGCCAGACATCAACCAATCGAGCCACTAGAACATCCTCCTCTTCATTGCCTTGATTCCATGATTACACTTTGCCTTTACGTGCACCACAAACACAAATTGAGATGCATGAGTATTTTATAAACACTCAGTGAGACAATCCTCCCATCTATTGGGAAATACACACAAGCAACTGAGATACCAATGTCAAACAATCAACAAACAAAACACACAAACCAGGGAAACAAGTATCATCTGCTCGTTGGAAGGGAGGTGTCGCTCGACACCAGCCAAGTGTCGACCGACAAAAGGATATGGTGTCGTCCGACACTACCCCACAGTGTCGATGGATACTGTTCCATGGTGTCGATTGACACCCACCTGGTATCGATCGACACTGATTCCGCATACGCGATTTGCTCGAAGCCAAGAGTCAAATCTCGACCCCATCACCTCCCATGCGTCCAAAACTCAATCAAAAGCCATAAGAACTCGTAGGAGCCCTAAAGAAACCATAACCAGCAAGAAAAAAAACACCACAACAACACAAAACAAGCAAGACAAAAGGCATGGTTAGATCAGCCATGGTCATGCACTCACCTCTATGCAGGAAGTTTCTGACCAAAAATGATGAATCCAACACCCAAGCAATCTTCCTAACACGTCTCCAGCCCTGGATCTTCACTCCCACAGCAAGATCTCCAAGGAAAAGCACCAAAAACTCCAAAACTCTCTCAAGAACACTCTCTAACCCTTTTCTCTTTTTTAGAAACTCTCGGTAACAGCCAAACTCTCCAAAACCCACGACCTTAGATCGACTTTCCCTTTAAATACCTTGGTTTGGAGATTTCACTTAAACCAAACCGCTCCAAATCGATAATTCAAATTTCAAACCAATCTGGTCGACCCGTAAATTGTTGGTGTCGACCGACACATCCTTGGTGTCGATCGACACCCATCCCAAAAACCGAAAATTTGGTTTGCTGATGTTACAAGTTCGTGAGTCTAACTCCGTAATTTATTTTGTAAAATCGAAGTCCGAATTTGTAAACTAATGAAACGGAAGTCCCACTTTGTATAATCGTTAAATCAACGCACTACTTCGTGAGTCTAACTTTGTAGCTTATTTTGATAAATTCAAAGTTCGACTTCGTAACCAATCAAACCGAAGTCCCGCTTCGTAAAATCATTAAATCAAAGCACGACTTCGTGAGTCTCACTTCAAAATTTATCCTTAACATTCGAAGTCCTACTTTGTAAACCAATTAAACCGAAGTCACACTTCGTAAAATCATAAGTCAAAAACGTGACTTCGCGAATCTAACTTCATAATTTATTCTTTAAACCGAAGTCCAACTTCGTAGAAACATCACAATAGATTCAACTTTGTAATTTTGTTCGATTTTAGAGCTATGTTCAAATTAACTTTTCAGTCTTAAAGGTTCGATTTCAAAGTTATATATTATCAGATTGACCGGTTCAGTGGTTCGAAATGCAAAATAGTGGAAAACGATGAAGAGGAAACTAGTGTATTCAGACAAAAAGTATATAAAAGGTTAATTTCGGGTTGGTCACCACGAACAAAAACCCCAAACCAAGTCTTAGAATGAAAATAACAAAATGGAGTGTCTTTTAGGCTACAACAACCACTGTGAAAAACTCATGATAAAGCAGGATCTGGAACGAGGCTGAGCTCAGTTGCCGCTTTGGTCACTTCCGAAAGAATTAGAGGAAATGACTATAGCTGGGTCGTTTCAGTTGTGCCTACCTCCTAGGTGGTGTTAACACGAATGATGTCTAGTTCCTGTTTCGACATTTGTCCGTAGTAGTCCCTGACTCATCAATTGTGATACTTAGAGGGGGTTCATTGCGTAGCAGCTCATAAGGAGTGTCTGCTTAGAGATTGGAAAATTCTTAAAGATCAAAGTTACGAATGGTTACCTTTGCGACCTCACTTTCGGTTTTCTCCTCGTCTGCTCGTAGGATTCCAAGCTCAGCGATCAATATCTTCAGTCTCCCCCCCTCGAGATTTCCTCAACCAGAATCCGGTTAGCTTATATCTCAGCTTCTTGGATTTGCGCCGGAGCAAGTCGCTCTTGTTCCTTGAAGGGTGTCTTCGTCCTCGATCAAGGGATGAAGTGTTTGTCTCATTGATTGACGCTCCTATCTTCGGACCTTTTCGATCTCGTAACTATTTTGGGCTTCCAGAAGCTGGTTGCGGAGAACGATCTCTTGTAGCCTGTTCTCGGCAGCTTTTTTGTTCTCCACCGCCTCATAGTATATTGATGTTCATATATTTTACCCTGTTTTCCCTTAGTATATTCACATCTTTTGTATTTTTTGCTATCCATTTTCACCATTATTGCATAGCTTTAGGACTAATCATGCATTAGAGTTTAGTTGCATTGCATTTGCATCTTTTCATGCATAAACAGGTGATTTTGGAGCTTAAGGAGCATGGAAGCAATGTTGAGGAAGGAGTGAAGCAATCATGAAGGGAAAGCAAGAGAGTTAAGGCTGAAATAACAAGGTCCGGAGTCCAACTCGACCGCACACTCGACCGTGTGCTGAGGAGGACTCGACCGAGTGGACATTGCACGAGAGAAGCCAGCTCGACCTGCCACTCGACCGAGCACAGGTCGAGTTGACCGAGCCGTTGACTATTTTGTCTTTTAGCATTTTTAGGGCTTCCACTCCCCTCCTATATAAAGCCTTGTACCTGCAGCCACAAAAGTAGTCAGCTTTTTAGATATTCTTAAAAACCTAGTATTTACCTTTTTGGGATTTATTCCTTTTGCTTTTTATTTTCCTAAGATCTTGTACTTGAAAAAGACTAAATTTCTCATTATTGTTAGTTTAATAACTTTCTTAATATTGAGAATTTAAGTTTCGTTTCTTTTTCAATATTGTAGATCTTTGTTTTATCTATCTAATGATGCAAGTTTCAATCTTTTCTGGGTTTATGATTTTGATGTTTATCATGTGTTCTTGTGAGTAGTAGTTTAGGATCTTGAGGATGGGTTAGGCTGGGCTGTGAATGAGGTTTGTTTGGCTTGATCAAGCTTGATTGTTGTAGATCTCTTCTAGGGTAGATGTTCTTAATGCTGATCCTATATCTGAGAGGGTAGGATCTGATTTCAAGCATCTTAGCATCACACCAATGTTTAAGAGGCATAGATAAGGCTAGATCTAGAGCTTACCATCTTGCTTGCTAAGAGATTAGAAGTTTTGTTTGGTATGAGAGATATTTCTTACTGCCTGCTTGTGTAGATTCTTTACTATGTGAGAGCAAGTCTAGAAATGCATAGGTTTGATTGTTTCTTGACCATGAGAGTGGGAGAAACTTGTCTTGGATTCATATGTCTAGAGATTAGATCATGTTGTTTGAGATTTGTTGATCAAGTTAGATAGCCTCAATCATTAGTCCAGCCCATGAATCCCTCCTCAAGTCCTTCTTTGTTTATTGATTTTTCAGTCTTAATCCCGTTGCTTGATTGTAGTTTGATCTGTCTTTGCATTACTCTGTTTTTATTGCATTGCTCTGTTCCTGCGTTTAGTCTAGCTCGACCACTCACTCGACCTACACTCGGTCGAGTGCTGGCTCGAGTTCATCCCCAGAACTCTGTTATTTGTGATTTGTGATTGTCTTGTTTCATTCCTGTTCCATTTCTGCTGCATCCATTTAGTGTCCTGTTCATTATTGTCTTGCATTTGTTCTTTATCTTAGTTTCTGCTTCTGTTGGTTGCATCATTACTGTCTTAATCATTCTATTTCATTTGCATTTAGCTCTTAGTTCATTTAGTTTACCTTCTGCACTTTACACTTTCATCATAGGATTGTTTAGTGGCAACATCCTTTTCATCTGGCTTAAATTAGATCTTTATGCATATCTTAACTGTTTACAACCACTCAAATTGGATTGATACCCCTTATACTGCAACTGCATAAGGGGAATTGAAACACCTTACCCATCATTGCATACATTCATCATCATCCATTCCATCTTGACCTTTCCACCAATAAGATATCTTGTTTCATATATATCACCCGCCTTCCTCAACTTCTCTCTCAAATCTTCATTGGAGACACCAAAGCTTATCACTTTGGCCTAAGCCGATTTCATCTGAGATCGAATCTGCTTTGCTTTCTCCATGCTCTTGGCATTTACGGACTCCAACCAAGCATACTCCACCACAAGACCTTCGAGTTCAGTCACTATGCGTTGAAGCTTCTTCACCTCAGAGATCGAGGGGCTAGCGAACAGCTACTCTTCATACGGTGCCACAGAGTTGTTAAACTCGATCATTATCTGTAAAACTGAGAGGTTAGTAAAGCAAAAAAAAAAAAAAATTAGTGACGTGAGCCACTTCGATACTGACCTGACCAACTTTGTCCGCGAACAGAAAGAAGTTCCCGCAGTTGGTCTTGGACATATCAGTGAAGGCCGGGATGCGAACTCCCGGACGAACATAATAAACTAGGTTATTCCTCTTCACAAATATTCATGACTGTCATACTTAAGATTCTAATTACCACGGGGTGAGTGGCATTTGGGGAGGGGGGGAGTTTGCTTAAAGAACCTCCCGACTCCTTGGTAAGAGAGTCACCAGACTTCTTCTCAGACGGAGGAATTCCTTCTCTGGAACCGGATTTACCACGCTCATCTCTTGAGGAGCTAGTTTAAGCACGAACCTTCTCACGGGAGGAGGAGGAAGACTCAGGTTCATTCCTTTTCTCGGATTACTCATGGTGCCTCGAGCTACTTTCAGTTCGCCCACGATTACCAGCATGAGCTGGTGTTTCTTTTTCCTTGGATTCATCAGTTGAATATGTGATAATGATCAAGGGGGCTTGGACGTTGATTCAGAGGTCGGAGCGAGAACTTTGCTCACTTAGGGAGCTGGATAGTCGACATTCTTTTCCTTCGGGGGAATGCGAGCTTCGCCCTCGGCAATCATGACACACATTAACCTTTTTGCTTCTCTCTCAGCGATCTCGAGCTCCTACTTGAAAGCCCTTTCCTCGCTTTAACCCATTGAGGAAGTGTCAAAAACTCGTGGAGGAGAAAGAGCGAACATAGGAACAATTTCTAAGCCTCACTCCGGACTCCCTAATGTGTTTTCCCGAAAAGGAGTCCCAAGCAATTTGACAGCTACAGAATTTTGAGAAGTACTCTGCAAAGGTAGGAGAGAGCTGACCTTGCTCGAAGTGCGCTGAAACAGAAACAACAGAGTGCTTAGAAACAAAAAGAAGACAAACTAATATACCACACAAAGTGCTCTACGCTACCAATTTTCGAAGCCCAATTTGGAACGCAAAAACCTTGAGGTGTCCAAAGGTGTTCATTAAAAGGGAAAAAGAAAAAAAAGATCTGCGCCATTTCTCGTCCTTCTCAAGGTCGTCAAAGACCTTGAGCCTAGAGAGCAGACTGACGTAAAGGGTGCCTTTATTTTGCTCAGTCTTCACGGTGTAAACGGGAAGGAAGTCGACGAGCGACAGGAGTTACCCATGTTCCTCCGCCAAAGTTTAAAGGAAAAGAGTGGTCCGTGCGAAGTTCAGACACATCTACGGAAGTGCCAACCCTAGTTCGAACATCATCCGCACAATGAGTTATGGGAGCGTAAACAACAATCCACACGCCAAAAAACAACTACCCAAATGCACAGAAGTAGCATGGAGAAGGACTGTAAACTTCCCATAAGATCTCCTGATTTCGGCTGCATCTTTGAAACAAGGTTTTTTTATATGAGATGTGATGAATGTATGCAATGAGATATGAATGGATGGATGGTAAGGTGTTTCAATTCCCCTTATGCAGTTGCAGTATAAGAGGTGTCAATCCTAAATGAGTGTTTGTGAACAATTAAGATATGTATATGAATCTAAGTTAAGCCAAATGCAAGGATGTTTGTCACTAACAATCCTAAGATGAAAATGTAAAGTGCAGAAAATAAAACTACAAGAACTAGATGCTAAATGTAAATGAACAGAATGATTGTAACAGTAATGAAGCTAGAACAGAAATAGAAACTACTATAATGCAAGAAATGAACTAATGCAAGACAAGTAATGAACAGAAAACTAAATGAATGCAACAGAAATGAAACAGGAATGAAACAGGACAATCACAAATCATAAACACAAGTTCTAGGGAAGAACTCGAGCAAGCACTCGACCGAGTGTAGGTCGAGTACAGGGTCGAGCTGGACTATACGTGAAAACAGAGCAACACAATAAAAACAGAGCAATGCAAAAACGAATCAAACAACAATCAAGCAACAGGATTAAGACTAAGATATCAATAAACAAAGAAGGTCCTGAGGAGGGATTCATGGGCTGAACTAATCATTGTGGTTATTTAACTTGGTCAACAAACCTCAAACAAACTTTGAGCTAATCTCTAGACATACTATTCTAAGACATGTTTAATCCATTCTCATGGCAAGAAACAATCAAACCTATGCATTTCTAGACTTGCTCTCACATAGTAAAGAATCTACACAAGCAGGCATTAAGCAATACATCTCATACCAAACAAGACCTCTAATCTCTTAGCAAGCCTAATGGTAAGCTCTAGATCTAGCCTTATCTATGCTCCTTAGACATTGGTGTGATGCTAAGATGCTTGAAATCAAACCCTACCTTCTCAGATATAGGATCAGCATAGAGATCTACAACAATCAAGCTTGACCGAATCCAACATACCACAAGATCAATCCAGCCTAACCCATCCTCAAGATCCTAAGCAAACTACTCACAAGAACACATGGTGAACAAAGTCAAAAACCCATAAAATAATGAAACTTCCATCACTAGAAATATAAAACAGAGATCTACAATATTGACAGAGAAATGAAACTCGAATTCTCAATATTAAGAAAGTTATGAAACCAACAATATTGAAGAATTTAGTCTTTTTCAAGTACAAGATCTAAGAAAAATAAAAGTGCGAAAGGAATAATTCCCAGGGTAAATACTAGGTCTAGAGAATATCTAAAAGCTAGCTTTTTTAGTGATTGCAGGTACAAGGATTTATATAGGAGGGGAGTGGAAGCCCTAAAAATACTAAAAAATAGTCAACAGCTCGGTCAACTCGACCAGTGCTCGGTCGAGTGGCTGGTCGAGCTGGCTTCTCTCGTACGTTCTCCACTCGGTCGAGTCCTCCTCAGCACACGGTCGAGTGTCTGGTCGAGTGTGCGGTCGAGTTGGACTCCAGACATTGTTATTTCAGCCTTAACTCTCTTGCTTTCCCTTCATGATTGCTTCACTTCTTCCTCTGCATTGCTTCCATGCTCCTTAAGCTCCAAAATCACCTGTTTATGCATGAAAAGATACAAATGCAATGCAACTAAACTCTAATGCATGATTAGTCCTAAAGCTATGCAATAATGGTGAAAATGGATAGCAAAAGATGCAAAAGATGTGAATATACTAAGGGAAAACAGGGTAAAATATATGAACATCAACACCCCCAAACTTAGTCTTTGCTTGCCCTCAAGCAAATAAGCAAGACATAAGAAGGTAGGTGAGGTTTGAAAGTGGGATCTCAGCTCCTAAAGCTTGCAAATAGACCATCTAGAATCAATGTCCAAGTTACTAGTACTATGATGCAAGTTGAATGAGCTGTACTTAAAGACTTTAGACAAGCATATCACAACCTTTACTGATTTGAGCCTTAGATATCCACATGCATTCAAATCAACCATTTCCTTTAACATTCATTAATCAAGAACATGAATCAATTCTATGCAATGCTTAAACTCATTTGGCTTGGAGGTAAGGGTTTTGAGACAATGATGGTCTCTTTTTAGAGTGGGGCTTGTCAATATCAAGGTTCTCTCATGAAAATTGATTGAGCTTTAGAAGAATGCTAAAGGTAATAACACTTAGACACATACAAGAATAAAACCTTGTCTACCCAAAGGCTCCCAAAGTGTTTATCCTAGCAATCTAAACCCAAATGATCCTAGTGCTACCCTTTAACTTCTTCTTTTCTCTTTCACCCTTTTCTCTTTTGGTTTTCAAGTCTTAGGAGAGGTTTCTTATTTGATCTTTCTAGTGGGATGGGGGATTCTTACTTATTTGCTATGGTTCTCTTTTCTTCTTATTCTTAAGACATACAAGCTTTTTGCTAGACTTTTCTTTTCTTTCGTTTCTTTTCTTTAACTAGAACCATCTTCAACAATTTTCACTTCTCATCCTTTCACTAGACCTTGCTTAAACACAATCTCCTCTTAAAGACTCTACCCTTTTTCTTTCTTTTCTCTCTTTTTTTTTTTCTTTTCATAACATCCAAGTCCCAAACCCAACAAGTGAACCACCTAGTCCTATCTAGTTTGAAAAGTGCAAACTAGAACTACACAAGGCTTTACTCTTGTCAGTTCAAACCTAACACTTTCTACCAAGCTCAATCCCAAAATAGGCCTCACACACACAAGAATAAACAAAGCTTGATAGAAGGGTTGGTTAAGGGTAGGGAAACTGATTCTTAATGAGGAAATCAGCTACTAGGATCAACAAGAGTGGTAAAAAAGGAGAAAGATGATCCAAATATGTATATGGTATCCATGAGTTTAAAGCAATGCACACATTGATAATTGAAACTCAATATTAGGTTCTTATAGATAGGAAATGGTGTCAAATCACAACATGCTTCAGTTTAGACCAAATACAATGCAGAAATTCAAGGCTTGGTTCAATCTTATGCTTCTAACTACTCAACTAGCATCAAAGCACTATTAACTTGGGCATTTGATGTTCATATATTTTACCCTGTTTTCCCTTAGTATATTCACATCTTTTGCATCTTTTGCTATCCATTTTCACCATCATTGCATAGCTTTAGGACTAATCATGCATTAGAGTTTAGTTGCATTGCATTTGCATCTTTTCATGCATAAACAGGTGATTTTGAAGCTCAAGGAGCATGGAAGCAATGCTGAGGAAGAAGTGAAGCAATCATGAAGGGAAAGCAAGAGAGTTAAGGCTGAAATAACAAGGTCCGGAGTCCAACTCGACCGCACACACGACCAGACACTCGACCGTGTGCGAGGACTCGACCGAGTGGAGAACACACGAGAGAAGCCAGCTCGACCTGCCACTCGACCGAGCACAGGTCGAGTTGACCGAGCCGTTGACTATTTTGTCTTTTAGTATTTTTAGTGCTTCCACTCCCCTCCTATATAAAGCCTTGTACCTGCAGCCAAAAATGTATCCAGCTTTTTAGATATTCTCTAAACCTAGTATTTACCCTTTTTGGGATTTATTCTTTTTGCCTTTTTTATTTCCTAGATCTTGTACTTGAAAAAGACTAAATTCTTCAATATTGTTAGTTTCATAACTTTCTTAATATTGAGAATTCAAGTTTCATTTCTTTTTCAATATTGTAGATCTTTGTTTCATCTTTCTAATGATGCAAGTTTCAATATTTTCTGGGTTTATGATTTTGATGTTCATCATGTGTTCTTGTGAGTAGTAGCTTTGGATCTTGAGGATGGGTTAGGCTGGGCTGTGAATGAGGTTTGTTTGGCTTGATCAAGCTTGATTGTTGTAGATCTCTTCTAGGGTAGATGTTCTTAATGCTGATCCTATATCTGAGAGGGTAGGATCTGATTTCAAGCATCTTAGCATCACACCAATGTTTAAGAGGCATAGATAAGGCTAGATCTAGAGCTTACCATCTTGCTTGCTAAGAGATTAGAGGTTTTGTTTGGTATGAGACATATTTCTTACTGCCTGCTTGTGTAGATTCTTTACTATGTGAGAGCAAGTCTAGAAATGCATAGGTTTGATTGTTTCTTGACCATGAGAGTGGGAGAAACTTGTCTTAGATACATATGTCTAGAGATTAGCTCATGTTGTTTGAGATTTGTTGATCAAGTTAGATAGCCTCAATCATTGGTCCAGCCCATGAATCCCTCCTCAAGTCCTTCCTTGTTTATTGATTTTACAGTCTTAATCCTGTCGCTTGATTGTAGTTTGATTCGTCTTTGCATTACTCTGTTTTTATTGCATTGCTCTGTTTCTGCGTTTAGTCCAGCTCGACCACTCACTCGACCTACACTCGGTCGAGTGCTTGCTCGAGTTCATCCCCAGAACTCTTGTTTATGCTTTGTGATTGTCTTGTTTTATTCTATTTGCATTTCTGTTGCATTTACTTAGTATCTTGTTCATTACTTGTCTTGCATTAGTTCATTAGCATAGTTTCTACTTCTGTTGGTTGCATCATTACTATCATAATCATCCTGTTTCATTTGCATTTAGTTCTTAGTTCTTATAGTTTACTTTTTGCACTTTACATTTTCATCATAGGATTGTTAGTGACAAACATCCTTTACATCTGGCTTAAATTAGATCTTTATGCATATCTTCACTATTCACAAACACTCAGATTGGATTGACACCTCTTATACTGCAACTGCATAAGGGGAATTGAAACACCTTACAATCCATCCATTCATTGCATACATTCATCATCATTCTCTCATTCCAACCACCACCAAAATACTTTTTTCAATTTGGCGTCGTTGCCTATTTGAGTGTGTTTTTGTGACAATTAGGATCCATAAAAGTCAAAGATTAAGTTCGTTTATCCACTTGTTCACTACTGATCTTGTTTCTTCTTCTGCTTGTCTGTGCTTGAGTTTCAGGTACCAGCTCGACCAACAACTCGACCACCACTCGACCGAGTGTGTGCTCGAGCACCTGATCGAGCCAGAAGCCGGATACAAATAGACGACAGTTCCCAGTCGACTCGACCACCTACTCGAGCCTGTGCTCGACCGAGTGCATGCCCGAGTCAGTCATCATGTTTCACAGCAGTATGTTCCATTATGTACCATGGCACCATCAACCAGGATTCCAGGCTCAATTGTGTTCCCCCCCCCAGGGTTTCAGACCTACCAAAGCCAAGAACCTGACTTAAAAGCTATGATGCAACAAATGTTGTTTGGGCAAGCCAATAAGCAGATTGAGGAAGCAAGGCAGTTTGCTGAGCTGACCCAAAAGTTGAATTTTTATTCTAATGACCTGAGTAACAAGCTTGAAAGTCTGACCTCTACAATCAAGTACATGGAAAGCTCCATTGCTTCCACTTCAGCTCCTAAGCCAAACCAACTTCTTGAAGAACCTATTCCAAACCCAAGGGAGTTTACAGCTAAAGCTCTTAGTTTCTATGAAGATGCTGTCACTGAGGACAGTGAGATTCAAGGTGGGGAGGATTGGTCATTTATTGAAGCCCATGGTGAAGCTTGTGCACAGCAGACTGAATCTGTCAAAGCACTCGACCAAGTGCTCGAGCGAGCACTCGACCGAGTGCCGGATCGAGTGGTCGATCGAGCTGAGGACACAGAAGTTGTTAAGCATGCTAAGTACATTCCTCCTGCTTACAAACCACCTCTACCATTCCCAGGACGTTTCAAGGCACAGAAGCTGAAAGAACTCGTGGAAATTATTGAGAAAAGGGAAAAGTTGGCTTTGCAACAAGAGAAGGAGTTAGCTTTACAACAACAAGAAGTCATTGAGAAGGAAGAAGTGATGGCTTCGAAGGAAGAAGTTGTGATTGAAAGAAAGGAAGTAATGGCCATACAACAGGAGGTTGTGATTGAGAAGAAGGAGGAAGTAATGGCTATACAAGAGATTACCATTGCTTACAAGGAAGAGGAGAGAGGGCCTGACTTGAGCAAATTTGTTCAGAATCCTTCCTACAAGGACATGCTGCTTGAATTATCCACGATGAAAGCTCAGGAACAAGACATGAAGGACTTAAGAGAAATTGGGGAAGCTGTTATACCAACAAAACTTGAAGACCCTGGATCATTTAATTTACCTTGCTCCATTAGTTACATGCACTTCAATAAATGCTTGTGTGATCTAGGAGCTTCAGTGAGCTTAATGCCATACTCAGTGGCTGAAAAGTTGGGGTATGAATACTTTAAGCCTTGCAACCTCTATATTGGCATGGCAGATGGATCCAAGAGGGATGTGCTTGGGATAATTGAAAACCTTCCAGTCAAGATAGGAAAGGCAAGAATCCCAACTGATTTTGTGATCATGAACATGGATCAAGAGCCAGAAGATCCTCTCATCTTGGGGAGACCATTCTTAGCCACAGTTGGAGCTGTAATAGATGTTAAGATGGGAACCATCAAACTTCACTTTGCTAAAGACTTCACTATGAAGTTTGACATCAAAAATACTACTCATCAGCCTACTATTGAAGGTCAGCACTTTATGATAGGGAAAAAGGCTAGTTGTGAAGTTTTTGAGGAAGGAGGGAATCCTAGGATTAAAGGTTCAGCCCAAGATAAGACTGTCCAAGAACTAAAGGGGTCAGTTCAAGTGCTAGCTGGTTTAGTGAAGGAACTTCAAGCTCAGCTCAACAAGAAGTCTTTGAAGAAGGCAAGACCAAGACTCAAGTTTAAGAAGAAACATGGTTCAAGTATCAAGGAAGTAGTGATCAAGAAGGAACACCAAGGTTATCAAGTAGAACCAGGGGGGATTTCATCACCTCCTTGGTCTCCAAATCAAGCTTGAAGAGCTATAAGAAGTCAAGCTTAGTGACTTTAAACAAGCTCACTAGGGAGGAAGTCCCTAAGGTATCCTTTGTAAATAAGCTTTATTTCCTTGTAGTTTTGATGTGTTTTCTTTTATGTTTGTGTTTGGTAGGCCTTTTAATGAGAGTGTAGATGGGTTTGGAGAGAATTGGACTTGGAAATATAGACTCGCAAGACAGCTCGATCCCCCCACTCGGACACACACTCGACCGAGTCACGGTCGGTCGCCATCTTCGAGCTGCCCCAATCCCCATCTCCAAGTCACCAACAAGACCCCAGCTACGCCTTTGATAGCATGCAGGAGGAGGTGGATAGTTTCTTCTCCAATTCTTGAGGTAACACTATCACCTTTACATTGTAAATACCATTACATTTCATATTGTGTGTTTTGTTTTAAGTCTTGAATCCTCAAACAAATTTCTTTCACATAAGGGACTGTGTGATTTAAGTTTGGGGGAGGGTTTGAGATAGCATTTGACATTGTGTTTTGTTTTCTTATTTCAAATTTTTAACATCATCATGTTAGTATTTGCATAGCATCTAAGGCATAGAAAAACCCTAAAAATTTGAAATTTTTTTGCAAAAATCTTTATAAAAAAAAGAGTGTTCATGTAGTTTGCTTTGCATATTCAAGTATTTTGTTTATCATATAGGACTGCTTGCATTAGGGATCTATGATGAGTACTTCCTTGTTAGCTTGCTCATTCACTAGACTAGGATCAATGCCCAAGTTAATAGTACTTTGATGCTAGTTGAGTGGTTAGAAGCATAAGATTGAACCAAGCATTGAATTCTTGCATTGCATTTGGTCTAAATTGAAGCATGTTGTGATTTGATGTCATTTCCTATCTATAAGAACCTAATATTGACTTTCAATTATCAATGTGTGCATTGCTTTAAACTCATGGATACCATATACATATTTGGATCATCTTTCTCTTTTTTACCACTCTTGTTGATCCAAGTAGCTGATTTCCTCATTAAGAATCAGTTTCCCCTACCTTTAACCAACCCTTCTTTCAAGCCATGTTTATTCTTGAGTGTGTGAGGCCTATTTTTGGGATTGAGCTTGGTAGAAAGTGTTAGGTTTGAACTGACAAGAGTAAAGCCTTGTGTAGTTCTAGTTTGCATTTTTCAAACTAGATAGGACTAGGTGGTTCATTTGTTGGGTTTGGGATTTGGTAGTTAAAGAAAGAAAAGAGAAAAAAAAAAGAGGAAGAGAAAAAGGGTAGAGTCTTTAAAAGGAGAGTGTGTTTAAGTAAAAGCTAAAGTCTAGTGAAAGGATGGGAAGTAAAAAAAGAAAATTGTTAAAGATGGTTCGAGTTAAAGAAAAGAAAAGAAAAGTCTAGCAAAAAGCTTGAATGTCTTAAGAATAAGAAGAAAAGAGAACCATAACAAATAAGTAAGAATCCCCCATCCCACTAAAAAGATCAAATAAGAAACCTCTCCTAAGACTTGAAAACCAAAAGAGAAAAAGGTGAAAGAGAAAAGAAGAAGTTATAGGGTAGCACTAGGATCATTTGGGTTTAGATTGCTAGGATAAACACTTTGGGTACCTTTGGGTAGACAAGGTTTTATTCTTGTATGTGTCTAGGTGTTCTTACCTTTAGCATTCTTCTAAAGCTCAATCCATTTTTTATGAGAGAACCTTGATATTGATAAGCCCCACTCTAAAAAGAGACCATCATTGTCTCAAAACCTTTACCTCTAAGCCAAATGAGTTTAAGCATTGCATAGAATTGATTCATGTTCTTGATTAATGAATGTTAAAGGAAATGGTTGATTTGAATGCATGTGGATATCTAAGGCTCAAATCAGTAAAGGTTGTGATATGCTTGTCTAAAGTCTTTAAGTACAGCTCATTCAACTTGCATCATAGTACTAGTAACTTGGACATTGATTCTAGATGGTCTATTTGCAAGCTCTAGGAGCTGAGATCCCACTTTCAAACCTCACTTACCTTCTTATGTCTTGCTTATTTTCTTGAGGGCAAGCAAAGACTAAGTTTGGGGGTGTTGATGTTCATATATTTTACCCTGTTTTCCCTTAGTATATTCACATCTTTTGCATCTTTTGCTATCCATTTTCACCATCATTGCATAGATTTAGGACTAATCATGCATTAGAGTTTAGTTGCATTGCATTTGCATCTTTTCATGCATAAACATGTGATTTTGAAGCTCAAGGAGCATTGAAGCAATGCTGAGGAAGAAGTGAAGCAATCATGAAGGGAAAGCAAGAGAGTTAAGGCTGAAATAACAAGGTCCGGAGTCCAACTCGACCGCACACTCGACAAGACACTCGACCGTGTGCTGAGGAGGACTCGACCGAGTGGAGAACACACGAGAGAAGCCAGCTCGACCTGCCACTCGACCGAGCACAGGTCGAGTTGACCGAGCCGTTGACTATTTTGTCTTTTAGTATTTTTAGGGCTTCCACTCCCCTCCTATATAAAGCCTTGTACCTACAGCCACAAAAGTATCCAGCTTTTTAGATATTCTCTAAACCTAGTACCTTTTTAGGATTTATTCTTTTTGCCTTTTTTATTTCCTAGATCTTGTGCTTGAAAAAGACTAAATTCTTCAATATTGTTAGTTTCATAACTTTCTTAATATTGAGAATTCAAGTTTCATTTATTTTTTAACATTGTAGATCTTTGTTTCATCTTTCTAATGATGAAGTTTCAATATTTTCTAGGTTTGTGATTTTGATGTTCATCATGTGTTCTTGTGAGTAGTAGCTTAGGATCTTGAGGATGGGTTAGGCTGGGCTGTGAATGAGGTTTGTTTGGCTTGATCAAGCTTGATTGTTGTAGATCTCTTCTAGGGTAGATGTTCTTAATGCTGATCCTATATCTGAGAGGGTAGGATCTGATTTCAAGCATCTTAGCATCACACCAATGTTTACGAGGCATAGATAAGGCTAGATCTAGAGCTTACCATCTTGCTTGCTAAGAGATTAGAGGTTTTGTTTGGTATGAGACATATTTCTTACTGCCTGCTTGTGTAGATTCTTTACTATGTGAGAGCAAGTCTAGAAATGCATAGGTTTGATTGTTTCTTGACCATGAGAGTGGGAGAAACTTGTCTTAGATACATATGTCTAGAGATTAGCTCATGTTGTTCATTACTTGTCTTGCATTAGTTCATTAGCATAGTTTCTACTTCTGTTGGTTGCATCATTACTGTCATAATCATCCTGTTTCATTTGCATTTAGTTCTTAGTTCTTATAGTTTACTTTCTGCACTTTACATTTTCATCATATGATTGTTAGTGACAAACATCATTTACATATGGCTTAAATTAGATCTTTATGCATATCTTGACTGTTCACAAACACTCAGATTGGATTGACACCTCTTATACTGCAACTGCATAAGGGCAATTGAAACACCTTACCATCCATCCATTCATTGCATACATTCATCATCATTCTCTCATTCCAACCACCACCAAAATACTTGTTTCAGCATTGATCCTAGTCTAGTGAATGAACAAGCTAACAAGGCAAAACTCATCATAGATCCTTAATGCAAATATTATACAATCCTACATGAAACATGCTAAACAAGATTCTAATATGCAATGCAAACTACATGAACACTCTTTTTTTTTTTTTATAAAGATTTCTTTTTTTTAAAATTTGTTCAAATTTTTATGGTTTTTCTATGCCTTAGATGCTTATCCAAATACTATCATATTGATGCTAAAAATTTGAAATAAGATCACAAAACACAATGTCAAATGCTATCTTAAACCCTCCCCCAAACTTAAATCACACAGTCCCCTGTGTGAAAGAAATTTGTAAGAGGATTCAAGACTAAAAACAAAACACAAATATGAAATGCAATGATATTTACAAGTGAAGGTACCATTTTGGAGAAGAAGTTGTCCACATCCGCTTGCATGCTGTCAAATGTGTAGTTGGGGTCTTGTTGGTGACTTGGAGATGGAGATTGGGGCAGCTCGACGACGGCGATCGACCGTGACTCGGTCGAGTGTGCGTCTGAGTGAGGGGGGGGTCGAGCTGGACCCGTGTGTCCATTACCTGTCCCTGCTGCTGGGAGAACTGCTGGTAGAACTACTGGTAGAGTACTGGATCCATGAAGTATTAGGGTGGGATGGGAGGGTAACCTGGATAGCCTGGATAAGCAGCTGGAGGTGGGAAGCCATATGGTGATCTGGGCTGGAACCCGGTCGAGTAAGTGGAACCTTTGCAGCTTGTAAAATTGGAGTAATGATGCCTCCAATAGTAAGTGCTCCTCTTGATCCTTTGTTTTCCAACTTTCCTACCCAACTTCTCAAGTAAACCATGTGGTCAATGAGCACCATTGCAAGATCAGTCTCTACAGTGCTCCCAAGGATGATGGTTCCATCTCTTGCCTTGAGGATGATCCCATTGAGAGCCATGTCAATCATCTTAAGCTCTCCCTCATTGATATTCCCAGTTTCCTTCCTTGCAAAGAAGGTGTTTGCAAGAGCTTTGTGGAAGTACCTTAGGACTGGGGTCCTTATCCTTGAGCTCTTGGAATTGGAGGATGAGTAGAGTTTGTTGTCCCCAATGGTTTCCCAAACTGAATAGAGCTCCTCTCTTGGTATCATCAAGGTCCTATTGCTCCCAACTTCAAAACCAAACACATAGGCTATATTTTTCATTGAAAGCTCATGCCTCTTCCCCTTGATTGTGAAGGAAATGTGACCAGCTCCAACCTTAGGATCTTTCCTTTCATATGTATGCAGCTTGACAGTGGCTAGAAACTCACAACTTTCCTCCTTGTAGCCCTCCATGCAAATCCCCATGAACTTGGTTAAGTTACTTTTCTCAAAAAGAAACTCCACATCTTCATCAATGACAAGCTTCTCCATGGTTTCCTTGTGAGGATATCTAGTTCCCAAAAACTCCATTCTCATAAAAGCATCATAAAGCTGCCTCATTGACAACCAACAAGATTCTGCTTCCCCATCATCCATTAACTCTTCTTCTTCACTTACTTCCTCACTCTCATTTTCACTCTCCTCTTGCTCAACCTCAACTGTTGGCCTCTTCCCTTTGGCCTTGTGTCTGCTTATGAACTCATTGAGAGTTGGCTCCCTTTCCTCCTCACTTTCAGTCCTCTCAGGATCTTCCTCAACTGACTCTCTCCTTGGACACGGCATCTGGCTCGACCGGCTGCTCGAACCACCACTCGGTCGAGTGCATGATCGAGTGGGGCGTCGAGTTGATTTTCCAGCTTCTCTTCTTGATTCAAGGCCAGCATCACGACGTTCCATGGAGCTTGCAGCGATTTGTTGAGACTTCCTGGTGATCTTTGAAGACATTTTAAAAAAAAACTGAAAGGAATAGACTCAAAGCTCAAAGTTAATAGGTTAGTGACCCAAAAACTTGAAAGAACAAAGCTTGAGCTAAAGATGAGCTTGAGAGATATTTTAAAACTTAAATTTAGTTGTTTCGAGCAAATGAGAGAGTGTGAGAGGTATAATCTCGTGCAAGCTCTATATAAAGAAGCTAAGGGGACAAGGAGACAAGGGTGGAGCGTCCATACCATTCAAATTTGAATTGGGAATCTTTGACCTGCTTTTTGCTGCCACTCGACCCCTGATGTTCATATATCTTACTCTGTTTTCCCTTAGTATATTCACATCTTTTGCTATCTTTTTCACCATTATTGCATAGCTTTAGACCTAATCATGCATTAGAGTTTAGTTGCATTGCATTTGCATCTTTTCATGCATAAACAGGTGATTTTGAAGCTTAAGGAGCATGGAAGCAATGCTGAGGAAGAAGTGAAGCAATCATGAAGGGAACGCAAGAGAGTTAAGGCTGAAATAACAAGGTCCAGAGTCCAACTCGGCCGCACACTCGACCAGACACTCAACCGTATGCTGAGAAGGACACGACCGAGTGGAGAACACACGAGAGAGGCCAGCTCGACCTGCCACTTGACCGAGCACAGGTCGAGTTGACCGCGCCGTTGACTATTTTGTCTTTTAGTATTTTTAGGGCTTCCACTCCCCTCCTATATAAAGCCTTGTACCTGCAGCCACAAAAGTGTGTTTTATCTTTCTAGTGATTCATGTTTCATTATTTTCTGGGTTTTTGACTTTGTTCACCATGTGTTCTTGTGAGTAGTTTGCTTAGGATCTTGAGGATGGGTTAGGCTGAGTTGATCTTGTGGTCTGTTTTCACGTTTAGTCTAGCTCGAACCTGTACTCGACCTACACTCGGTCGAGTGCTTGCTCGAGTTCTTCCCCAGAGCTTGTGTTTATGATTTGTGATTGTCCTATTTCATTTCTGCTGCATTCATTTAGTTTTCTGTTCATTGCTTGTCTTGTATAGGTTTATTTCTTGCATTATAATAGTTTATATTTCTGTTTTAGCTTCATTACTGTTACAATCATTCTGTTCATTTACATTCAGCATCTAGTTCTTGTAGTTTTATTTTCTGCACTTTGCATTTTATAGGATTTTTAGTGACAAACATCCTTTACATCTGGCTTAAATTAGATCTTTATGCACATCTTGACTGTTCACAAACACTCAGATTGGATTGACACCTCTTATACTGCAACTGCATAAGGGGAATTGAAACACCTTACCATCCATCCATTCATTGCATACATTCACACCAACCACCAATAAAATACTTGTTTCAACCCCACACTCGACTGTACACGGTCGAGCTTCCTTGACCAAAGTTTGAAAATTTAAAATTTTCTTCTAGTTCTTCCCTCCACTCGATCGTTCTATCGATTTGAAGATCAAATGGGCCTTAGTTCCTTTCCTACTCGGTCGAGTACCTCTTGTGGGCTGGTCGAGTGGGCTTGCGTTTCTCCTTCTCCAAGTCCAAATCTCTCCTTACCCAACTATATTCTCACTAAAAGGCATGTCCAACACAAACATAAAAGAAAACACATCAAAACTACTAGGAAATTAAACCATATTTACAAAGGATACCTTAGGGACTTCCTCCCTAGTGAGCTTGTTTAGAGTCACTAAGCTTGACTTCTTCTAGCTCTTCAAGCTTGATTTGGAGACCAAGGAGGTGATGAAATCCCCCCTGGTTCTACTTGATAACCGTGGTGTTGTTCCTTAATCACTACCTCCTTAACACTTGAACTTTGTTTCTTCTTAAACTTGAGTCTTGGTCTTGCCTTCTTCAAAGACCTCTTGTTGAGCTGAACTTGAAGATCTTTCACTAAACCAGCTAACATTTGAACTGAACCTTTGAGATGTTGAAAGGATTCCTCATGACAGGAGACCTTAGCCTTTGAAGTCTCTTCTTCTCTCAAAACCCCAAAGTCAACTTTATCTTCAATCTTAAATGGTTGACCTCCAATGGTTGGTTGGTTACATGGATCTGGATCTTCAAGTTTTGTTGGAACAATAGCTGTCCCAATCTCCTCTTGATCTCCCCTGTTTTGAGTCTGAGCCTACTGCTGGGATATGGCAAGTAACATTCCTTTGTAGAGAGGATATGGAGCATATTGTTCCAAAGATGGTCCTTTCTCCTCTTCCTTCTTTTCAATGACTTCCTCTTTCTTCTCAATGACAACCTCCTGTTGAATAGCCATCACTTCTTCCTTCTCAATGACTTCTTGTTGTTGTAAAGCTAAATCCTTCTCTTGTTGCAAAGCCAACTCTTCCCTTTTCTCAATAATTTCCCTGAGTTCTTTCAGCTTTTATGCCTTGAAACGTCCTGGGAATGGTAGAGGTGGTTTGTAAGCAGGAGGAATGTACTTAGCAGGCTTAACAACTTCTGTGTCCTCAGCTCGATCGACCACTCGAACAGGCACTCGGTCGAGTGCTCGCTCGAGCACTTGGACGAGTGCTTTGACGGATTCAGTCTGCTGTGCAAAAGCTTCACCCTGGGCTTCAATAAATGACCAATTCTCCCCACCTTGAATCTCACTGTCCTCAATGACAGCATCTTCATAGATATTAAGAGCTTTAGCTGTAAACTCCTTTGGGTTTGGAATAGGTTCTTCAAGAAGTTGGTTTGGCTTAGGAGCTGAAGTAGGAACAATGCAGCTCTCCATGTACTTGACCCTGGAGTTTAGGTCACTAGAATAGGAATTCAACGTTTGGTTCAGTTAAGCAAACTGTTTTGCTACCTCAATCTGCCCAGTTGCTTGCCCAAGTAAAAGTTGCTGCATCATAGCTCTTAAGTCAGGTTCTTGGGCTTGTGAAGTTTGAAACACTGGAGAGTGACACCATTGAGCCTGGTATCCTGGTTGATGTTGCCATGGTACTTAATGGAACATACTGCTGTGAAACATGATAACTGACTCGGACAGGCACTCGGTCGAGCACATGCTCAAGTTGAAGGTCGAGTCGACTGAGATGTTAAGTCTATTTGAATCCGGCTTCTGACTCGATCGGGTACTCGATCACTCAATCGGTCGAGTGGTGGTCGAGTTGGTGGTCGAGCTGGTACCTGAAACTCAATCACAGACAAGCAATAGAAGAATCGAGATCAGTAGTGAAAAGTGGAGAAACGAACTTAATCTTAGACTTTTATTAATCCTAATTGTCACAAAAACACACTCAAATGGGCAACAACGCTAAATTGAAACATGTTTTTTATTGTGTGTGATGTGATGAATGTATGCAATGAGATATGAATGGATGGATGGTAAGGTGTTTCAATTCCCCTTATGCAGTTGCAGTATAAGAGGTGTCAATCCTAAATGAGTGTTTGTGAACAATTAAGATATGTATATGAATCTAAGTTAAGCCAAATGCAAGGATGTTTGTCACTAATAATCCTAAGATGAAAATGTAAAGTGCAGAAAATAAAACTAAAAGAACTAGATGCTAAATGTAAATGAACAAAATGATTGTAACAGTAATGAAGCTAGAACAGAAATAGAAACTACTATAATGCAAGAAATGAACTAATGCAAGACAAGTAATGAACAAAAAACTAAATGAATGCAACAGGAATGAAACAGGACAATCACAAATCATAAACACAAGTTCTGGGGAAGAACTCGAGCAAGCACTCGACCGAGTGTAGGTCGAGTACAGGGTCGAGCTGGACTATACGTGAAAACAGAGTAACAAAATAAAAACAGAGCAATGCAAAAACGAATCAAACAACAAGCAAGCAACAAGATTAAGACTAAGATATCAATAAACAAAGAAGGTTCTGAGGAGGGATTCATGGGCTGAACTAATCATTATGGTTATTTAACTTGGCCAACAAACCTCAAACAAACTTTGAGCTAATCTCTAGACATACTATTCTAAGACATGTTTAATCCATTCTCATGGCAAGAAACAATCAAACCTATGCATTTCTAGACTTGCTCTCACATAGTAAAGAATCTACACAAGCAGGCATTAAGCAATACATCTCATACCAAACAAGACCTCTAATCTCTTAGCAAGCCTAATTGTAAGCTCTAGATCTAGCCTTATCTATGCTCCTTAGACATTGGTGTGATGCTAAGATGCTTGAAATCAAACCCTACCTTCTCAGATATAGGATCAACATTAAGATCATCTAGCCTAGAAGAGATCTACAACAAACAAGCTTGACCAAATCAAACATACTACAAGATCAATCCAGCCTAACCCATCCTCAAGATCCTAAGCAAACTACTCACAAGAACACATGGTGAACAAAGTCAAAAACCCAAAAAATAATGAAACTTGCATCACTAGAAAGATAAAACAGAGATCTACAATATTGAAAGAGAAATGAAACTCGAATTCTCAATATTAAGAAAGTTATGAAACCAACAATATTGAAGAATTTAGTCTTTTCAAGTACAAGATCTAAGAAAAATAAAAGTGCAAAAGGAATAATTCCCAAAAGGGTAAATACTAGGTCTAGAGAATATCTAAAAGCTGGCTATTTTGGTGGCTGCAGGTACAAGGCTTTATATAGGAGAGGAGTGGAAGCCCTAAAAATACTAAAAAATAGTCAACGGCTCGGTCAACTCGACCAGTGCTCGGTCGAGCTGGCTTCTCTCGGGTGTTCTCCACTCGGTCGAGTCCTCCTCAGCACACGGTCGAGTGTGCGGCCGAGTTGGACTCCGGACCTTGTTATTTCAGCCTTAACTCTCTTGCTTTCCCTTCATGATTGCTTCACTTCTTCCTCAACATTGCTTTCATGCTCCTTAAGCTCCAAAATCATCTGTTTATGCATGAAAAGATGCAAATGCAATGCAACTAAACTCTAATGCATGATTAGTCCTAAAGCTATGCAATAATGGTGAAAATGGATAGCAAAAGATGCAAAAGATGTGAATATACTAAGGGAAAACATGGTAAAATATATGAACATCAATTTTTCTCAGAGACGATAGACGGAGGATGAGGACAGAAAACCCCAGGAATTAGGGGTTTAACGGTTTTAGCAGGGGTGGACTTTGCGGGCGACATGATTTTGGGAACGAAAATCCCATCATTACCACGATCAAATCATTGGATTTGAAAGAGATTTGGAGTTTATTTAGTTTCTTGATGCAAGCGGAGGTAGATCAAAAGTCCCTTGAACTAGTTAGCTCGAGAGACTTGGGGGGCAACTGTTGGTACCGCAGTTAATCACTTTGATTAAATGACTGTTCCTGAGCTTAACGGTTTGCGCTGGAATAAGAAGGAAGTCTGGCCCCGTTAAATCAAAAAGGCCTAATCAGGGGAAGCGGGAAGAAACCAGGCCGAATCGAATAGAGTGCATCAATCACCTCAGAGCTCGAGGAGGAAGTCAAGATTCCGTTAGCTTTCAGCAATATATGATATGCGAGATTGACGGAACAAATTTATTTCTCATTAAAAGCTTGTAGTATAAATCTAAAGAAAGACTTTTTTGTAAGGACGGATTTTTTTGGTAATAATATCTAGAAAATTTTCATATTTCATTCAAGAGCAATCTCTTAAATATAACGAATCAGTTTGGAACTTGAACGCTGATTAACTCCTCCGCTCCCTGAATCATTTAGATCAAAGCAGTACACCACCGATCTCACAAGGATGAAGAAGGATGTCGGTATCTGGGTCACGACCTGCGATACCTACCAGCTAGTGAAGGCTGAGCATCAAGTGCCAGGTGGCCAATTACAGAGTTTACCCATTTCAGAGTGGAAGTGGGATATGATTACGATGGACGTCGTGGTTGGTTTCGCGGACTATGGATGTTACTTGGGTGAATGTGGATCGTCTGACCAAGTCTACACATTTTTTGGCCGTTAAGAAAACTAATGGAGCAGTTTTGGCAGAAATATGTGAAGGAAATAGTGAGGTTGTATGGTGTGCCTGTGAGCATAGTGTCAGATAGAAATTCCAAGTTCAATTCCGCATTCTGGAGGGCGTTTAAGGCGGAGTTGGGCACTAAGGCGAATATGAGTACAACATACTATCCTTAAACATATGGGCAGTTAGAGAGGATAATTCAGACTCTAGAGGATTTGCCGAGGATGTGTTTGCTTGAATGGGGTTGTCACTGGGATGATCATTTGAACCTGGTAGAGTTTGCTTACAACAACAACTATCAGGCGAGTATTACTATATCTCTATATGAGGCGTTGTATGGGAGGCCATGTCACACACCATTATGCTTGACTCAGGTGGGCGAGAGGAGCATATTGGAAGCGAGCTTTGTTCAGAAGACTACGAAGAAGATCCTGGTTCTCAAACTGAATATGAAATAAGCTCAGGATTGGTAGAGGAGTGATGCTGATCAGAAAAGGAAGAATATTGAGTTTCAGGTTGGTGATAGAGTCTACCTCAAGATGGCCATATTACGGGGTCTAGACAGGTCATTGCCAGAAACTAAGTTGAGTCTTCGGTACAAGGTTTTCCATGTGTCGATGCCAAGAAAGTGTCTTTACAAGGATTCTAAGTTGTTGGTTAACATTTCTGCAGATCTTCAGCCAACATGACTATTGAGGCGAGGCCGGTGAGGGGTCTCGATAGACGGATCAAGGAACTTCGGCGGAAGAAGATTACTTTGACGAGGGTCCAGTGGGACTGAGATGGAGTGCTGGAGGAGACTTGGGAGCTAGAGCAGAGGATGAAGAAAAGGTTCAAGAAGTGTTCGAGAAGAAGGTCAAGGCTTGAACTTGTCTATCCTTGGTTTCCAGTTTCTTGTTGTTGTCTTGGTGCCATTTTATTTTATTTTTTCATTATAAATTCTTATTAAAGTTGTAATGAGTATGACATTTTAATGATTATTAAGATGAGTATTTATTTAGTTGACTTGTGTTATCATGCAAAAAGAGATGACTTAGGGTTTCTATAGATGAAAAGTTTTATGGGAGTTAGAACTTGGTGGATGACCTTGGTGGTGGTCTTAGTGACGCTAGATACCTTGGTGGATGTCCTGGTGACGTTTTGCATTGGTGGTGGTCTGGCTGGACATTTTTTGGCCTCGGTCGTGGTCCTTTTGGAAATTTGTATAGCTCTTGTGGCGGTCCTTTTGGACATTTGTGTGGCTTTGGTGGCGGTCTTTTTGGACATTTCTATGGTCTGTGATGTTGTTGTGGTCTTGGTGGTGGCCCTTGTGGCTATTGTTGACCGTAGGACACTGCAATGTTTCTGCGTGAGCCACAGAGCAAGTTCTAATCATCGTGATACTCGGTTGAGCTCATAATTTTGCTCTAGATATATGAGATATTGAACAACTCATGAGGGGACAGTTAGGTTCCTGTGTACCGTTATCTTGAAGGACTTTGTGGCCACACGGTATAATTATTATATCGACTTCAGGTGACGATCCGGAGGCCCTGTAGGGTGATAGCCTGAGAGCAAGATTATACTTCCTGTATACTGTAGCTTGAATGTCGATGCCTGAAGGCGAGTTGGTAAGACTCAAAGGTCGAGACCTGAGAGCGAATAATATAAGAGGAGCGAATTATTTGGCCAGATTTAGTCCCCATGGATTAGTCGGAGGATGTGCAGGCATATTGTTGGTTGCACGATAGATCTTTTACTCTTGGTCATGGTGCTAGATTTGAGGACAAAACTATTCTAGTGAGGGAGAGTTGTAACACCCGCGAACCAAATTACCGGTTCGTGCATCGATCTACGCCAAGGAAGGGCATTGATCGATTGCCGTAGTTGGTTCACATGCGGGTTAATTCTAATGTCTCCGATTCAATTTGGTTTAATTTGGAAAACCTGCAGCTCGCCTATAAAAAGGAGTTTGCGCCCTCGAGTGTGTTTAAGTCGTTTTCGTTACCGAGAGAGAGAAGAGAAAGAGAATCCCTAGAGAAATGAAACAACCCGACCCGTTTCTTTTTTTTATAATAAAAATATATAATTAAGCATCTCATACTACGTAATTAAACCAACCAAACCACAATTCATCAATAAACCAACAACAACCAATATGCACAGCGGAAACATACCAACATTACAAAACTAATATATCGTCAATACAATAACATTCCTAACCATTCTATCCAACAGCCTAGCATAACTCTATCCAAGGTTGCAACATCAATAACATAAACATAACACAATAATTGAGACCCTAGATCATCCTCCTCCTCATCGCCATGTTCTATATCTCTTACCTACAGACCACAAACAACTAGGCTAGTGAGGCAATCCTCCCATCTACTAGGCTATGCACACAAGCAACTAGGATTCAAATGTTAGGCAACAAACACAACACAACAAACCAGGGAACCAAGCATCAGAAAAGTTGGTGTCGATTCGACACCGACTCCGTAGACAAGTTCTGCTCCAAGCCGATCGTAGAATCTAGGGACAAGAGGAAGAAGAGAAAGGGCGAGGAAGGAGAGGAAGGAGAGAAGAAGAGAGGAGGAGCAAGCCAAGACTATCGACCATCAAGAGTTTGCATCGAGAAGGAAATCGATTGCAACCAAGGAAGATCCAAGGTGCTGCCAAGTGAGGAACGTCGCCGAGATATCCGATCACCGGTTATCTGTGAGTTCAGGCGCATTTTACCGAGCTAGATGAATCCCAACGACCTCCATCTAGTAAACGGTTTGCTTGGAGTTTTAGTTGCATTCTTTACTTGATTTATCTTTGTGATCCTTCTTGTTTAAATGCATGTGGTGTGTGAGGTTACTCTCATTGCTAGAATCGAATGATCTAGTAATAGAGATGGTAACTTGATAAAAAAGTTACACTGGCTGGTAGTATGAAATGTTCTAGTGGCAGAGGTGGTAACTTAGGAAGGATACATGTAAAATTATGAGCTTAAAAACCATAAAAACTCAACTGTCAATTTGATAAAGTTTTAATGTTTTTAGGCCGTTAGAAATTCTGGCTAGCGTAGTTAGACTAGGGTATGGCTGTCCTCATACTATATCCGTACAGCATGCAGCTGCGACAAGTAACCCATGTTCGTGAGTTGTAGGGTCTGGATTGAAGAGCTCGGAGGTTACTTGGCTCGCTACCCTGGCTGACACTGTCTACACAACGGTGTAGCTCGAGGTGATGTCCGTTGCATGCCTTTGTGGTTGCAGCGCGGAAGTTCACAGAGTTGTTGAGGAGGGGAAGCATACCGGGCCCATAAATTAAAACTTGTTTAAAACTCTTTTGCTTTTATTCAAGTTTATTGCATGTTGTTTGTAGTTGATTGATTGCTTCTTGATTTTATTGCTTAGCTCACTAAATTCTGCATGCTATCTTTGATTGATCGATTGTTTGGTTGTTCCTTGCTTGTTAATCGCTTAATTGCTTTTGCTTGCTTGCATGTTGGTTGTTTGCCTGTTTGCTTGCTTGCATGTGTTGTTGTTGTTGCTGGGGTTGGGTTGGGGTTTATTGTTGTTGCAGGAACCCTGAGCTCACTAAGTAATCTCGAACCTCGGCCGGATCATTGGTGAATGTTCCCAAAGTAGCGTCTCGATGCTGTCCGCGGTCTGACCGGCCGTACGACAGTTCGGGGGCGTTACAGTCATGCACTCATCTCTTTTTCAGAAAGTTTTGACCCAACAACGACGAATCCAACCCTTAGAAGGATTCTCCTTTGTTCCTAGCACAAGATCTCCACTCCACAGAAATAGATCTCACCAAACAAGCCTAGAATCTCCAAAAATCTGCCAAGACTCTCTCTTCTTTTTTCCTCTCTATTCTCTCTCTCTGGAACGGCTAAAGTGACTTTTTCTGAACCCCTCAGGTCGACTACTCACATGTATACCCCGGTTTGGGATTCCACTTAAACTAAACCGCTCCAAATCGACAATTTTAATCAATCTGGTTGAACCAGAAATTGCTGGTGTGGATCGACACCCATCCCCAAAATCCCCAATTTTAGTTAGCGGATGTTAGAAGAAATCATTATGTGAGCTTTTTGTGCCTGTTTCTTGTGGGATCTATCAGTGGGAGTAGAGATCTGAGACAAGGGTCATGTGAGAAGCTTGCTGTTGTCTGATTCTCGTCATTTTGGTTCAGAGTCTTTTTGTTTAAGAGGTGAGTATGGGACCATGGCTTATCTTAGCGATTAGATGTATATTTTGTGTGATTATGTATGACTGATTACTTGTATGTTTGCTTGTGAGTGTTTGTGGCCTGTTGAGGGCTGTTTTGACATCACGGGTGTTGTGGCAACAGTTTGAGCCAAAAGAAGACGAGAGATATCATGTTCGGCGATAGTTCGTGCGACTGAATCTATCAACTTTGGGAGTGTATTGATCGACACAAGGGTTCAGCATCAATCGTGACGGCGAGGAGTGTCGATTGATGCATGTGTTTATAGTTGTCTGGTTTGCTTGCTTTTGTGCATTTTTGTTTTTGTGTTTTCGCTTGTGTGTATAGCCCAGTAGATGGGAAGATCACCTCACTATGTATTTGTGATAATATTCACGTATCTCAATCGTTGTTTGTGATAGCGGAATCAAGGCGATGAAGATGAGCATGTTTTAGTGGCTCGTTTGATTGGTGTCTTGCTTTAGTTAGGGTTGCTAGAGTTTGGCTCATTAAAATGTTGTTAGGTTGCTAGTTTATTGTTCTTCACAATGTTGGATTGATGGTATCAGTTATTAGTTTATTGGTTTAATTCTCTTTGGATTAATTTGAGTATTGCTGGTTTAATATTGTTATTTATTTCTGCTGTTTGTATTGACGTGGGTTTAGGTTGTTAGTAAATATGAGATCACTAGTTAAATATTATCTTTAAAAAAAGAAACAAAAAGTGTCAGGTTGTTTTAGTATCTCTCATTTGGTAAGTTTGTTTTCAAACTTGCATATATAAACTAAGAACCTTTCAAAAATCTATGTAACATCTTGTGGATGATTTGGTTTTTTGATAGAATTTATTTAAAACATTGAAACTTAGAAATTTTAGAAAGCATGGATGTATGTATTAGTTCCACTCAATGTAAAAATGTATAACTTATTAAAAACTTGTGTTGTGGATTAATGAAATTCACCTTCTTGTAATCATAATGCAGACCAAACTGTCATAGTCACAAGTGGTGATCCCAACAGTTAAGAACTCTCGAAATTCCATTAAACTCAAAAATAAATGTTTTTATGTTCTTCTCAGCTGCCATAAATCTTCTCCCTGAGATAAGCATAAGAATATTTCTCTTGAATAAGAACAGCTCCTACTTCAACTCCTTTAGTATAAAATTCAGAAGATTTGTGCAGGGCTTTGCGACCAGAGCATGTCCTATGAATAAGTTGACAGGGAAGGATGTTCCTTTTGTCTGGTCACAGGAGTGTGAGAAGGGATTTCCAAGCCTGAAAGAGATGTTGACTACTACGCCAGTGTTGGCTTTGCCAGAGCAGGGAGAACCCTATGTGGTTTATACTAATGCATCCGGAGTTGGTTTGGGATGTGTGCTGATGCAGCATGGGAAGGTGATTGCCTACGATTCACGGCAATTGCGGAAGCATGAGGACAACTATCCTACTCATGATTTAGAGATGGCTACTGTAGTTTTCGCCCTGAAGATTTGGAGATCCTATCTTTATGGTACAAAAGTGCAGGTGTTTACAGATCATAAGAGCCTGAAGTATATATTCACTCAGCCTGAGTTGAACTTGTGGCAGAGGCGGTGGATGTAGCTTGTGGCGGACTATGATTTGGAGATAGCTTACCACCCTTGTAAGGCTAACTTGGTTGTAGATGTTCTGAGTCGGAAGAGGGTAGCTTCGGCTCAGGAGCAGAAGATGGAGACTCTGGTAGGAGAGATCAGTGCTTTGAGTTTGTGTGCTAATTCTCAGGAGCCATTGGGTTTGGAGGCGGCTGACAGAGCGGACCGTCTGAGTAGGGTGCGGTTGGCTCAAAAGAAGGATTTGGGGCTGGAGAATGCCTCTAAGGTTGTGGATTCAAAGTATCGGGTCTCAGCTAATGGTATCATTTTGGTACACGGGCGGATTTGTGTGCCCAAGGATGAGGAGTTGATACAGGAGATCCTGAGAGAGGCTCATTCGAGCAAGTTTTCTATTCATCCAGGAGCGACTAAGATGTACAGTGACTCAAGAGGTACTATCACTAGGTCGGGATGAAGATGGATGTGGCTGGTTGGGTCGCTAGCTTTAATGCGTGTCAGCTAGTGAATGTTGTGCATCAGGTTCCAGGCGGGTTGCTGAAGAGTCTTCCCATTTAAGAGTGGAAGTGGGATATGATCACGATGGATTTCATGGTAGGATTGCCAGTGTCTCGGCCTTTTGATGCTATTTGGGTTATAGTGGACCGGTTGACTAAGTCGGCACATTTTCTGGCTATCAAGAAGACTGATGGAGCAGCGGTATTGGCTAAGAAATTTGTGAAGGAGATACTCAGGTTGCACGGGGTGCCAGCGAGTATTGTGTCTGTTAGAGATCCTAAGTTCACTTCGGTGTTCTGGAAGGCATTTCAGGCAGAGATGGGCACTAAGGTGGATTTGAGTACAGCTTATCATCCACAGACTAATGGACAGTCTGAGAGGACGATCCAGACGTTGGAGGATTTGCTGAGGATGAGTGTGTTGGATTGGGTGGCCATTGGGTGGATCACCTGTGTTTGGCGGAGTTTGCCTACTACAACAGTTATAAGGCGAGTATTGGGATGGCTCCTTATGAGGCTTTGTATGGGAAGCCATGTCGTACATCGTTATGTTAGACTCAGGTGGGGGAGAGGAGCATATATGGTGCTAGTTTTGTTCAGGAGACCTCAAAGAAGATTCGGGTTCTCAAGCTGAATATGAAGGAAGCCCATGATAGGCAGAGGAGTTATGCTGATAAGAAGAGAAGAGAAGTTGAGTTTCAGGTGGGAGACAGAGTATACCTCAAGATGGCCATGTTGCAGGGTCCGAACAGGTCATTGACAGAGACTAAGTTGAGTCCGAGGTATATGGGTCCGTTCAGAGTGATTGAGCGGGTGGAACCGGTAGCATATAGGCTGGAATTGCCTAAGGTTATGCGTGCGTTTCACAAGGTATTTCATGTGTCGATGTTGCGGAAGTGTCTCCGCAAGGATGATCAGTTGTTGGCTAAGATTCCTGAGGACCTTCAGCCTAACATGATATTAGAGGCGAGACCAGTGCGGGTTCTCGAGAGGAGGATAAGAAACTTCGGAAGAAGAAGATTCATTTGATGAGAATCATGTGGGACTGTGATGGTGTTAAGGAGCAGACTTGCGAGCTAGAGGCGAGGATGAAGGCAAGGTTCAAGAAATGGTATGAGAAGCAAGCCGCAGCTTGAGCTTGCCTATCCTGGTCCCATCTGTAATCCGTGGAGTATTCCAGCCATCTCTCTTGTTTACTTGGTCGCTTAGGGGTGGTTGGTTGTGCGACTAAGTAACAAGATGAGGTGGTGTTCGGGGTACAAAATTTCCGTGAGACAGGGGTTTGAGGGAAAGTTTCCAGAAAAAGAAGTTTCTAAATATGGAAAGTTTCCAAAAGTGGAAAGTCTAAAAATGGAAAGTTTTATGGGACTTAGAATTTGTCCAGTTTTTTTTGAGGTTGTGAGCCTTGGAGCGAGATTATGTTTTGCTTCCTTATTTGTTTGGTTTGTGTGTTGATTGTTTTGAACATTGGAATTACAATTGCTTGTGTGTATAGCCCAGTATATGAGAAGATTGCTCACTGAGTGTTTTAAAAATAATCATGCATCTTAATTTGTGTTTGTGGTGCAAGTAAATGCAAAGTGTGATCGTGGAATCCAGACAATGAAGAGGAGGATGCTCTAGGGACTCGATTGAATGTTGTCTGGCATTGCTAGGTTGCTAGAGTTGGGTTATTAGAAACATTGCTAGGTTGCTGTTTGTTTCCTGTTGATTGAATTATTGGATAATGTTTATGTTATATTATTGGTTATTTATTGGATATTGGTATTGGTTATTTTCGCTGTTTATTGTGATTGTGGTTAGGTGGCTAGGGGGTATGAGACCACTAGTTGTAGTTTATTTATTATTACGATTATTTTATATTATTTTTTTAGCGGTCGATAGACACCTCCCTTCTAGCGAGATTATGTTTTGCTTCCTTATTTGTTTGGTTTGTGTTTTGATTGTTTTGAACATTGGAATTACAGTTGCTTGTGTGTATAGCCCAATATATGGGAGGATTGCTCTCTAAGTGTCTATAAAATAATCATGCATCTTAATTTGTGTTTGTGGTGCAGGTAAAAGCAAAGTGTGATCGTGGAATCCAGGCAATGAAGAGGAGGAACTCGATTGGATATTGTCTGGCATTGCTAGGTTGCTAGAGTTGGGTCATTAGAAACATTGCTAGGTTGGTTTTCTTTGTTTCCTATTAATTGAATTATTGGATAATGCTTATGTTATATTATTGGTTATTATTGGTTATTTATTGGATATTGGTATTGGTTATTTTCGCTGTTTATTGTGATTGTGGTTAGGTGGCTAGAGGGTATGGGACCACTAGTTGTAGTTTATTTATTATTACTATTATTTTATATTATTTTTTTAGCGGTCGATAGACACCTCCCTTCTAGCGAGATTATGTTTTGCTTCCTTATTTGTTTGGTTTGTGTTTTGATTGTTTTGAACATTGGAATTACAGTTGCATGTGTGTATTGCCCAATATATGGGAGGATTGCTCACTGAGTGTTTATAAAATAATCATGCATCTTAATTTGTGTTTGTGGTGCACGTAAAGGCAAAGTGTGATCGTGGAATCTAGGCAATGAAGAGGAGGATATTTTAGGGACTCGATTGGATGTTGTCTGGCATTGCTAGGTTGCTAGAGTTGGGTCATTAGAAACATTGCTAGGTTGCTGTTTGTTTCATGTTGATTGAATTATTGGATAATGTTTATGTTATATTATTGGTTATTTATTGGATATCGGTATTGGTTATTTCCGCTGTTTATTGTGATTGTGGTTAGGTGGCTAGTGGGGATGTGACCAATAGTTGTATTTTATTTATTATTACTATTATTTTATATTATTTATTATTATTAAAAAAAAAGGGTCGGGTCGTTTTAGTTAGTGATGGGTTGTCAGAGTGCTCTGAAACCAAACTGAAACGACCGCACCCGGATTCCCAATCCTTACACCGGACACACGGGAAACAATTTCACCGGAACCTCATAATTCTGACAAGACAACCGGCGTCAACCGCTTCCGGCAAAAGTTCCACAAATACTAGCTAGCGCAAACTATCTCATACTCTGAAGCTACTAACCGTAATAAAAAAACGTACTTCAGCTCCACAAGCATTTTACATTTATAGACTCTGATTAATCCTCTATCTGGCCACTTCATGATCAACCCAAGCAAGCCACTTAGACCATCTCCAATGTATATCTCTATTTTTTTCTCTAAAATAGAGTAACTCTAAAATAGAGCATTGTTTTTCTCCAATGTATTACTCTATTTTAGAGTTGAAAATAGAGGTAGTGTAAAAAAATAGAGGTGAGAATAGAGTTACTCTATATATAGAGCAATCCTATCATTTTCTCTATTTTAGAGGAAAATATAGAGTAGGGTTGGAACAAATGTTGCTCTATAATAGAGTTTTGACTCTAAAATAGAGTAGGGTTGGAGATGCCCTTAAATATGTATCACAAGCACAACCTCATCTAGTTACTGAGCCGCACAACCAACCACTCCTAGCGACCGCATAACAATAGAGGTGGGCTGAAATACTTTATTCTGTCCAGCCAAAGAAACACTTCTCCGATGAATCCATCGATTCACCGTCTTAACGTTAACCTGACAATCCTGAGCTCTAACTTCTACAACCACCATGACCTTGCTCCATAAGCTTACATAGGTTATTCTACCTCAAACCCAGCTTGTTGGTTCAACCAACAACACTTAACACAATTCAATACATACAAAAGCTTATATAAGCACTCGAATAATTCATAGCCCAGATTTCACAGTTTAGTGATTACTTGCCCAGGAAGCAACGAACATAACTCCTTGATATTAACTCCGAATAAAGCTATGTTAGATGCTATGGACTCTTGGCTTGATGGAGATCACGCCAATATAATCAGCTTTCCGAACCAACATAGGATTCGGCGCCGACTAGCCTCCAAAGTTGGCTCCTCCACACTGCTTTATCACCAACCTTCTTTCACTTTCTTTCTCCTTTAAAGCTCTGATCTCTCTGCTCTGTTCTCCCACCACCAAAGAGGCTTCCCACAGCCATGGGAGAACTGTACATAACCACTGGTGGTCCATCACCTCCACCACAACATGTTCTCTCTCTCCTCCCCACGACTCGTTCTCTCTCTTCCTCGCACACCACAAGCGAGCTTTGTTTCTCCTTTAAATAATCCACCACAGTTCATCTTCACGATGACACAATCATTTTAATAACCGATCCTAATGTTCAATCCAAGAAACAAATCACGCAACTAAGACAAAACGATCCTCTTCATGTGACCATATATTCCGCTACGGTTTACGGACTAAAATAGAAACACATGATCCTTTGGATTAATTGGTCAAGACTCTAGTTCAATAATCAGCCCAGCATACGACATCATCAACTAATTCGTGACCATCAACCTCACAAGTCAACAATTCACATAACACAACAACAGAAACGAGAATTAAGGGGTAGCGATACCTTCTCGACAACACCGGTTTGTTCTCCGGTGACGGCGTTACGGGTGACAGCACAGGTTGTACACAATGAGAGTCTCAGGGCTAACAAACGGCGGCAACCAACACCAACAACATAACATCTCGATCCCCTCTTCCTCTCACACCAACACCACCTCGGACCTTACTCCTCACACGACCCCTCTCCCCTTTCATCTCTATCGTCACCACAACCCTCCACACCCCGTCCCCCCAAGATAAGAGGCGTCGAGTGTTTTTTTTAAAACGGAACGATAGGGTTTTCCTTGGTTTAGTTCGATAAAACCATAATTTAGCTAAACCAAGAATTAATTAAACCAGTCCTCGTTTAATTAATAATTCGACCAACTGAATAAACTAACTAAAATTAAACCGGTTTCACTCCAATTCCCAACATAAACACAAATAATTTATTTATTAATTTTTAGGACATGGGCGTTACAATTCTACCCTCTAACAAAAGATTCGTTCTCGAATCTGACAACACCGCACTTCCAATTACAATACATTTTCACCGTCGCAACGTTTCACACCACAACCTAACCAAACGGGTCCACACACAAGTCTTGAGATTGAACCACCATCATCCTTCAAAGTCTACATTTAGTCACTATGCTCATATTCACGTCCTAGACAGTATTTGTTCCCAACCCATCTAGTCTAAGGTCAACACCTTCGAGTTATACCAATCTCACTCTCAGACCACCATCTTCGAGTCATACCATTTCACTCTCAGATCGCAATCCTCGAGATCTTGATATCAGAGGAACTATTCATCCTCTCAGGAGAACTATTCATCTCCTCACGAGTTGTTCAGGAGCACAAGTCCTTAGAGCAAACAAGTCTTAACGTCAGTAAGCTTCTCCTGACCCAAATCTACCTCGTGTGATCCGAGTACGACATTACAAAGTCATAAATGTCCACTAATATTCCTACTCTGGAATGTCATCCCATCCATGACCACAAGTTAACAATCCTCACTAATTGCCTTGTCAGCAAAATGCAAATAAACCCGTTCCTTACAGATCAATTGGTGGCAACTTGTCTTGTGGGAACGTTGTCAAAGGGTGGGAACCAGGGTTCGAGGAACGCCTGGCGCACCAATAACCTAATGGTGGATTGGGATATCCACATTGATGGGTTAGCATCGATGCTTGCAGGGCCAGCTTGGGATCCGTTAGGGCGGCTAGCAGTGAGGCTAGTGGGCTAGCAGTGAGGCTAGTGGGCTAGCAGTAAGGATAATGGGGTCCACGGGACGGGTTGTTACAAACGCAATTGATCAGTTGCCAGCTTTTTTATTGTAACAACCGGTCCCATGGACCCCACTTACCTCACTGCTAGCCCACTAGCCTCACTGCTAGCCGCTCTAACGAACCCCAAGCTGGCCCTGCAGGGCATCGATCCTAACCCATCATTGTGGATATCCCAATCCACCAGTAGGTTATTGGTGCGCCAGGCGTTCCTCGAACCCTGGTGCTCACACTTTAACAACGTTCCCACAAGACAAGTTGCCACCAATTAACCTAGAGAACCGTGAAACAACCCGACCCGTTTTTCTTTAATAATAATAAATAATATAAACTAATAGTAATAATAACTAAACTACAACTAGTGGTCCCATATCCACAAGCCACCTAACCACAATCACAATCAACAGCGGAAATAACCAATACCAATATCCAATAAATAACCAATAATAACCAATAATATAACATAAGCATTATCCAATAATTCAATTAATAGGAAACAAAGAAACACCAACCTAGCAATGTTTCTAATGACCCAACGCTAGCAACCTAGCAATGCCAGAGCATATCCAATCGAGTTCCTCCTCTTCATTGCCTGGATTTCACGATCACACTTTGCCTTTACCTGTACCACACACACAAATTGAGATGCATGAGTATTTTATAAACACTCAGTGAGACAATCCTCCCATCTACTGGGCTATACACACAAGCAACTGTAATTCCAATGTTCAAAACAATCAACACACAAACCAAATAAACCAGGAAGCAAAACATAATCTCGCTGGAAGAGAGGTGTCGACCGACACCAGCCAAGTGTCGACCGACACTACCCCACAGTGTCGTCCGATGTTCACTTACTGGTGTCTACCGACACCCACCTGGTGTCGATCAACACTGCCTCTGCCATCGTGTTCTGCTCGAAGCTGAGAGTCAAATCTCGCTTCCTAACGCCTCCAATCCATCTAATACTCAAAACTCAAGCCATATACATCCATAGGAACCTGTAGCAATCAATCACAGCAAGAAAAACACACAAACACAACAACAAACAAGCAAGAACAAGGAATCACAGGCTTAGATCAGCCATGGTCATGCACTCACCTCTTTGCAGGCAGATTCTGACCAAAAGGACCAAACCCAGCCTTCCTAGCAAGCTTCTAGCTCCTTCCTAGCTCCAAATCTCCCAAGAACACCAAGGAATCTCACCAATCTCTCTCAAAAGCTCAAGAACAAGTTCTCTCTTTGTTTTCTCAATAACGGCGACCAAACACAAATCCCCATTCTTTTGTCGACAACCACTTAAAACCTTGGTTCAATTGGTTTCCTCTAACCAAACTGGTTTAAATCGATTAAAGAATCAATCTGGTCGAACCAGAATTAATGGTGTCGATCGACACCATCACCCATCCCCAAAATCAACATTTTGGTTCGGGGATGTTACAATTCTCCCCCACCAACATAGATTCGTCCTCGAATCTCGAACAACCATCAGCCAAGGACTCCCGTGCAACTGTCTCCACAGCCTGCACTCCTCCGACCGAGATACGAAAGTTCATCTCTAGGTGATAGACTCACACTCCAGGAATTATTTACTCGCAACTTTTGGACTATCCATTACTCATAGGCCTCAACCATGAATTTTTATTGGCTCCTCATCGGGCCTAAGCCCGAATGCCATATATAAAAGGAAGTCCAATATTTGTCTCTCGAGATGCCACCCTACAGCGCGCCCCTGGATTGTCATCCGAAGTCGATATACCATCCATACTCCCAAGCCACAAAGTCTCAGAATATGGCAGTACTAGGATAACCAAAGTTCCCCAAGAGTCGTGAGCAAACAATTCTGAACACGTATGAGTCCTATCCCTAACTAGGTTTTCTTCCCATGACTTGTGTAAAACATCTCAATGTTCTACCAACCACATATCCCCTCACTGGAATACCGCATGACCGCACAAGGATCATAAACAAGCCGCAAGGGCCGCCACGAAGGCCAAACAAGTGTCCTAAACAGGACCACCAAACCCAAAAAAATGTCCTAAACAAGACAGTCACCAAGACCAAACAATTTTCCTCTACAGGACCGCCACCAAGGCCAAACAATTTTCCTCTACATAAAACATGCTAAACAAGATTCTAATATGCAATGCAAACTACATGAACACTCTTTTATTTTTTTTATAAAGATTTTTTAAAAAAATTTCAAATTTTTATGGTTATTATATGCCTTAGATGCTTATGCAAATAATAATCTGAGGATGCTAATACTTTGAAATAAGATCACAAAACACAATGTCAAATGCTATCTCAAACCCTCCCCAAAACTTAAATCACACAATCCCCTGTGTGAAAGAAATTTGAATGAGGATTCAAGACTAAAAACAAAACAAAAATATGAAATGCAATGATATTTACAAGTGAAGGTGATATTGGTACCTTAAGGATTAAAGAAGAAGTTGTCCACATCCTCTTGCATGCTGTCAAAGGTGTAGTTGGGGTCTTGTTGGTGACTTGGAGATGGAGATTGGGGCAGCTCGACGTTGGCGATCGACCGTGACTCGGGTCGAGTGCGTGTCCGAGTGTGGGGGTCGAGCTGGACCGCAGATGTCCAATACATTTTCCTTTCTCTTCTATTCAGACTCCTTTGCCTCCCTGATCATGAAAACACTAAAGCAAAAATCAAAATACCAAAATTCCAAAGCAATATATACAGGGATACCTTAGGGATTTGATCCCTAGTGAGCTTGTTTAAAGTCACTAAGCTTGACTTTGATGTCTTTTTCAAGCTTGAGTTAGAGACCAAGGAGGTGATGAAATTCCCCCTGGTTCTACCTGATAACCCTTGTGTTCCTTCTTGATCACTACTTCCTTAGCACTTGAACTATGTTTCTTCTTAAACTTGAGTCTTGGTCTTGCCTTCTTCAAAGACCTCTTGTTGAGATGAGTTTGAAGTTCCTTCACTAAACCAGCTAGCACTTTAATTGAACCCTTTAGTTCTTGGACAGTCCTAGCTTGGGCTGAACCTTTAATCCTAGGATTCCCTCATTCCTCAAAAACTTCATGAAACAAGAGTTTTATTGGTGGTTGGTTGGTGTGAATGATGATGAATGTATGCAATGAATGGATGGATGGTAAGGTGTTTCAATTCCCCTTATGCAGTTGCAGTATAAGAGGTGTCAATCCAATCTGAGTGTATGTGATCACTAAGGATGTGTTTATTATGCCTAAGTCAAGCCAATATGTAAGGATGTTTGTCACTAACAATCCTATGATGACAAATGTAAAATGCAGAAAGTAAAATAGAAGAACTAAGAACTGAATGCAAATGAAACATAATGATTATACTAATATAAAGCTAGAACAGAAATAGAAACTATGATAATGAACTAATGCAAGACAATAATGAACAGGACAGTAAGTAAATGCAACAGAAATGCAAATAGAATGAAACAAGACAATCACAAATCATAAACACAAAGTTGGTCGAGTGCTTGCTCGAGCTGGACTAAACGCAGAAACAGAGCAATGCAATAAAAACAGAGTAATGCAAAGACGAATCAAACTACAAGCAAGCAACAAGATTTAAACTGTAAAATCAATAAGCAAGGAAGGACTTGAGGAGGGATTCATGGGCTGGACTAATGATTGAGGCTATCTAACTTGATCAACAAATCTCAAACAACATGAGCTAATCTCTAGACATATGTATCTAAGACAAGTTTCTCCCACTCTCATGGTCAAGAAACAATCAAACCTAAGCATCTTCTAGACTTTTTCTCACAAAGAAAAGATTCTACACAAGCAGGCATTAAAAAATATGTCTCATACCAAACAAAACCTCTAATCTCTTAGCAAGGAAGATGGTAAGCTCTAGATCTAGCCTTATCTATGCCTCTTAAACATTGGTGTGATGCTAAGATGCTTGAAATCAGATCCTACCCTCTCAGATATAGGATCAGCATTAAGAACATCTACCCTAGAAGAGATCTACAACAATCAAGCTTGATCAAGCCAAACAAACCTCATTCACAGCCCAGCCTAACCCATCCTCAAGATCCTAAGCAACTACTCACAAGAACACATGATGAACATCAAAATCATAAACCCAGAAAATATTGAAACTTGCATCATTAAAAAGATGAAACAAAGATCTACAATATTGGAGAAAGAATCAAACTCGAATTCTCAATATTAAGAAAGTTATGAAACAAACAATATTGAGGAATTTAGCTTTTGTCCTTAAGAACAAGTACAAAATCTAAAAAATAAAAGAAAAGTGCAAAAGGAATAATCCCAAAAAGGGTAAAAACTAGGCTTAGAGAATATCTAAAAAGCTGGACACTTTTGTGGCTGTAGGTACAAGGCTTTATATAGGAGGGGAGTGGAAGCCCTAAAAATACTAAAAGACAAAATATTCAACGGCTCGGTCAACTCGACCTGTGCTCGGTCGAATGGCAGGTCGAGCTGGCTTCTCTCGTGTGTTCTCCACTCGGTCGAGTCCTCCTCAACACACGGTCGAGTGTGCGGTCGAGTTGGACTCCGGACCTTGTTATTTCAGCCTTAACTCTCTCTTTCCCTTCATGATTGCTTCACTTCTTCCTCAGCATTTCTTCCATGCTCCTTAAGCTCCAAAATCACCTGTTTATGCATGAAAAGATGCAAATGCAATGCAACTAAACTCTAATACATGATTAGTCCTAAAGCTATGCAATAATGGTGAAAATGGATAGCAAAAGATGCAAAAGATGCAAAAGATGTGAATATACTAAGGGAAAACAGGGTAAAATATATGAACATCAACACCCCCAAACTTAGTCTTTGCTTGCTCTCAAGCAAATAAGCAAGACATAAGAAGGTAAGTGACGTTTGAAAGTGGGATCTCAGCTCTTAAAGCTTGCAAATAGACCATCTAGAATCAATGTCCAAGTTACTAGTACTATGATGCAAGTTGAATGAGCTGTACTTAAAAACTTTAGACAAGCATATCACAACCTTTACTGATTTGAGCCTTAGATATCCACGTGCATTCAAATCAACCATTTCCTTTAACATTCATTAATCAAGAACATGAATCAATTCTATGCAATGCTTAAACTCATTTGGCTTGGAGGAAAAGGCTTTGAGACAATGATGGTCTCTTTTTAGAGTGGGGCTTATCAATATCAAGGTTCTCTCATAAAAATGGATTGAGCTTTAGAAGAATGCTAAAAGTAAGAACACCTAGACACATACAAGAATAAAACCTTGTCTACCCAAAGGCACCCAAAGTGTTTATCCTAGCTATCTAAACCTAAATGATCATAGGGCTACCCTTTAACTTCTTCTTTTCTTTTTCACCCTTTTCTCTTTTGGTTTTCAAGTCTTAGGAGAGGTTTCTTATTTGATCTTTCTAGTGGGATGGGGGATTCTTACTTATTTGCTATGGTTCTCTTTTCTTCTTATTCTTAAGACATACAAGCTTTTTGCTAGACTTTTCTTTTCTTTCTTTTCTTTTCTTTAACTAAAACCATCTTCAACAATTTTTTTCTTCCCATCCTTTCACTAGACCTTGCTTAAACACAATCTCCTCTTAAAGACTCTACCCTTTTTCTTTCTTTTCTCTTTTTTCTTTTTCTTTTAATAACAGCCAAGTCCCAAACCCAACAAGTGAACCACCTAGTCCTATCTAGTTTGAAAAATGCAAACTAGAACTACACAAGGCTTTACTCTTGTCAGCTCAAACCTAACACTTTCTACCAAGCTCAATCCCAAAAATAGGCCTCACACAAAGAATAAACATGGCTTGAAAGAAGGGTTGGTTAAGGGTAGGGAAACTGATTCTTAATGAGGAAATCAGCTACTTGGATCAACAAGAGTGGTAAAAAGGAGAAAGATGATCCAAATATGTATATGGTATCCATGAGTTTAACGCAATGCACACAATGATAATTGAAAGTCAATATTATGTTCTTATAGATAAGAAATGGTGTCAAATCACAACATGCTTCAATATAGACCAAATACAATGCAGGAATTCAAGGCTTGGTTCAATCTTATGCTTCTAGCCACTCAACTAGCATCAAAGTACTATTAACTTGGGCATTGATCCTAGTCTAGTGAATGAGCAAGCTAACAAGGAAATACTCATCATAGATCCCTAATGCAAATATTATACAATCCTACATGAAACATGCTAAACAAGATTCTAATATGCAATGCAAACTACATGAACACTCTTTTTTTATAAAGATTTTTTCAAAAATATTCAAATTTTTATGGTTTTTCTATGCCTTAGATGCTTATGCAAATACTAATATGAGGAGGCTAAAAATTTGAAATAAGATCAAAAAACACAATGTCAAATGCTATCTCAAACCCTCCCCCAAACTTAAATCACACAGTCCCTTGTGTGAAAGAAATTTGAAAGAGGATTCAAGACTAAAAACAAAATACAAATATGAAATGCAATGATATTTACAAGTGAAGGTGATATTGGTACCTTAAGGATTGGAGAAGAAGTTGTCCACATCCTCTTGCATGCTGTCAAAGGTGTAGTTGGGGTCTTGTTGGTGACTTGGAGATGGAGATTGGGGCAGCTCGACGATGGCCATCGACCGTGACTCGGTCGAGTGCATGTCCGAGTGGGGGGGTCGAGCTGGACCGCGAATGCCATAGTTCTGTCCTTGCTGCTGGGAGAACTGCTGGTAGAACTGGTGGTAGAGTGTTGGATCCATGAAGTATTGGGGTGGGATGGGAGGGTAACCTGGATAAGCAGCTGGAGGTGGGAAGCCATATGGTTGTCTGGGCTGGAACTCGGTCGAGTACGTCGGTGGTGCTCGGTCGAGTGGGCGCTCGAGTGACCCGGTCGAGTGCCTCGAAAGCTGCTGTTCTCGGGTACTTGAGCTCCTCTTCCTCTGATTTGGCTCATACATTGAAGCCCTAGCTGGTTCCACAGGGTTCGCAACTCTTGAAAGTGCTCTAGTTGAGATACTTCTCCTCAAAGGGCTTGATGGTGTAGGTGAAGAATTCCCACTCTTCAACTCAGCAATCTCCTTCTTTAAGCCCTTGATGGACTTAGCCATGTTGGTCACCTTCTTCTTCAGCTTATCAAACCTCTTCCCTTGCCACTTGTTCCACTTTTGCAAAAGTGTCAACCTCTTGCTATTCTCCCTCACTCCTCTACTATCCCTTGGGTTGGGCTCATAATCCTCAAAGTAAAATTGCTCCTCCCCATCAGCCACTTGTGCATTCCCAGCTTCCTCAATCCTAGATTGAACTACTCCATCAAACAACTGCTCCTCAGCTGGCCAAAAGTCAATGTTGGCTCTTTCTTGAATGGTGGTGAGCTCTAGGTTAGGCAAGATCAATTGCTTTTTCCCAAGTGTTGGTAGCTCAAAGTTGAAGATGTGATTTCCTTGATGCATCTCCTTAGCTAGGATGAGAGTAGAGGTGAGGTAGCTTGAGTCAATCCATCTTGGTGAGACCCTCTCTCCTCTAAGTGGAACCTTCGCAGCTTGTAGAATTGGAGTAATGATGCCTCCAATGGTAAGTGCTCCTCTTGATCCTTTGGTTTCCAACTTTCCTACCCAACTTCTCAAGTAAACCATGTGGTCAATGAGCACCATTGCAAGATCAGTCTCTATAGTGCTCCCAAGGATGATGGTTCCATCTCTTGCTTTGAGGATGATCCCATTGAGAGCCATGTCAATCATCTTAAGCTCTCCCTCATTGATATTCCCAGTTTCCTTCCTTGCAAAGAAGGTGTTTGCAAGAGCTTTGTGGAAGTACCTTAGGACTGGGCTCCTTATCCTTGAGCTCTTGGAATTGGAGGATGAGTAGAGTTTGTTGTCCCCAATGGTTTCCCAAACTGAATAGAGCTCCTCTCTTGGTATCATCAAGCTCCTATGGCTCCCAACTTCAAAACCAAACACATTGGCTATCTTTTTCATTGAAAGCTCATGCCTCTTCCCCTTGATTGTGAAGGTGATGTGACCAGCTCCAACCTCAGGATCTTTCCTTGCATATGTATGCAGCTTGACAGTGGCTAGAAACACACAACTTTCCTCCTTGTAGCCCTCCATGCAAAGCCCCATGAACTTGGTTAAGTTACTTTTCTCAAAAAGAAACTCCACATCTTCATCAATGGCAAGCTTCTCCATGGTTTCCTTGTGAGGATATCTAGTCCCCAAGAACTCTATTCTCATAAAAGCATCATAAAGCTGCCTCTTTGACAACCTACAAGATTCTGCTTCCCCATCATCCGTTAACTCTTCTTCTTCACTTTCTTCCTCACTCTCATTTTCACTCTCCTCTTGGTCAACCTCAACTGTTGGCCTCTTCCCTTTGGCCTTGTGTCTCCTTATGAACTCATTGAGAGTTGGCTCCCTTTCCTCCTCACTTTCAGTCCTCTCAGGATCTTCCTCAACTGAGTCTCTCCTTGGACACGGCAACTGGCTCGACCGGCTGCTCGAACCACCACTCGGTCGAGTGCACGATCGAGTGGGACGTCGAGTTGATTTTCCAGCTTCTCTTCTTGATTCAAGGCCAACATCACGACGTTCCATGGAGCTTGCAGCGATTTGTTGAGACTTTCTGGTTATCCTTGAAGACATTTTCAAAAAGAACTGAAAGGAATAGACTCAAAGCTCAAAGTTAATAGGTTAGTGACCCAAAAACTTGAAAGAACAAAGCTTGAGCACAAAATGAACTTGGGAGAGATTTTAAAACTTGAATTTAGTTGTTTTAAGCAAATGAGAGAGTGTGAGAGGTATAATCTCGTGCAAGCTCTATATAAAGAAGATAAGGGGACAAGGGGACAAGGGTGGAGCGTCCATACCATTCAAATTCGAATTGGGAATCTTTGACCTGCTTTTTGCTGCCACTCGACCCCACACTCGACTGTACACGGTCGAGCTCCCTTGACCAAAGTTTGAAAATTCAAAATTTTCTTCTTGTTCTTCCCTCCACTCGATCGTTCTAGCGATTTGAAGATCAAATGGGCCTTAGGTCTTTTCCAACTCGGTCGAGTACCTCTCATGGGCTGGTCGAGTGGGCTTGCGAGTCCCTTCTCCAAGTCCAAATCTCTCCTTACCCAACTACATTCTTGCTAAAAGGCCTGTCCAACACAAACATAAAAGAAAACACATCAAAACTACAAGGAAAATAAACTATATTTACAAAGGATACCTTAGGGACTTCCTCCCTAGTGAGCTTGTTTAGAGTCACTAAGCTTGACTTTGGTTTCCTTCTTAGACTTTGTCTAGATGCCAAGGAGGTGATGAAATCCTCCTTGGAACCTCTTGGTCACTGTGAAGTTGATCCTTGATAACCTCACCCTTAACACACAAACCATACTTCTTCTTGATTATGAGCCTTGGTCTTGCTTTCCTCCAAGACCTCTTGTTCAGCTTAACTTTGAGATCCTCAACCATACTAGTCAACTCTTGAACTGACCTCTTAAGCTTTTCCACAGACTCTTCTTGAATAGAGTGCTCAGCCTTTGGAGTTGCCTTATCACTTAAGCCTTCTTGACCACCTTTATCCTTGATAGTAAAAGGCTGATCATCAATTGTAGGGAGGTTGGTTGGGTTAAAGATGTTGAACCTCAAAACTATATCCTCAGCAATGTTCAAGGTCACAAGACCTTCCTTGATATCAATGATTGCTCCAACAGTGGCTAAGAATGGCCTCCCAAGAATGATTGGATCTTCAGGTTCCTTATCCATCTCCAGAACCACAAAATCTGTATGAACCCTTGCCTTCCCTATCTTGACAGGGACATTCTCCAACTTACCAACTACCTCTCTGTTTGACCCATCAGCTAGGCATACATGGAGGTTTGTGAGTTTGAAATCTGTCCTCCCAAGCTTTTGTGCAATGGAGTAGGGCACGACACTAATTGAAGCCCCTAGGTCACATAGGCATTGGTTGTAGTGGAGGTAACTGAATGTGCATGGTAAATAGAAGGGACCTGGATCCTTAAGCTTGATTGGGATGATAACTCCTCCAAGGTCTTCAAGATCCTTTTCATCTTAGGCTTGAGCCTTTTGCTTTGACAATTCAAGCAAAAAGTTCTTATAGAGAGGATATGGTTCAAACTGTTCCAAGGCAGGTCCTCTCTCCTCTTCTTGGTAAGCAAAGATGACCTCTTGTAAAGCCAACACTTCCTCTTGTTTCTCAACCACAGCTTCTTCCTTCAAAACCCTCTCATCCTCTTGTTGCTTAGCCAACATTTATTTTTTCTCAATGATCTCCCTTAGTTCCTTAATCCTCTGTGCTTTGAAACGCCCTGGGAATGGTAGTGGAGGCTTGTAAGCAGGAGGAATGTACTTAGCAGGTTTGACAGCTTCGGAGTCTCCAGCTCGATCGATCACTCGAGCATGCACACGGTCGAGTGGCTGTTCGAGTACCTGGTCGAGTGCAATGTCGAACTCCAGTTGCTTTGCAAAAACGTCACTTGGGGCTTCAGTAACTGATAAATTCCCCCAAACTTGGACTTCACTGTCCTCAGTGACTTCTTCCGCATGAACTTGAATGGCCTTGGCTGTGAACTCTCTTGGATTTTTAACCGCTTTTCCAGGGAGTTGGTTGGGTTTAGGAGCTGAAGTAGAGGCAATGTTACTCTCCATATACATCACTCTTGAGTTAAGACCCTCAAACTTCATGTTTAGATCATTGTACTGTGATGTGAGTCTTTGATTCAACTCAGCAAACTGTTTGGCTTCCTCAATCTTTCCTTGTGTTTGCCCAATCAACAACTGTTGCATCATTGCCCTTAAGTCTTGTTCTTGGCCTTGGTTAGTCTGAAACCCTGGTGGGGGACACAATGGAGGCTGGAACACTTGATGTTGTTGTTTGGGGATGTAATTTTGTTGCTGTTGAGGCTGTTGAGGTGGATAGACTTGGTCTTGAGGGTTGGCCACATTGGTACTCCTATAAGAGAGATTGTTGTTCTTGAAACCTCCTTGGTTGTAGCCTTTGAATCCTCCCTGGTTTTGCATGTAGCACAACTCAGCAAACTCAGTCTCCCCATCTTGAACTGGAGCCTCTTCCTCACCAATGAAGTGAATAGACTTTTGTTGGCTAAGAAGGATCTTGTCAAGCTTCTCATTGACCATCTTCAAATCCGTCTTGTACTTGTCCTCTTGATCAGTTGATGATGACCTTGTGGTTCTGTCATATTCCTCATTATAGTTGCCATCTGATTGAGCAAGATTTTCAACCAACTCCCAGCCTTCTTCAACATTTTTGTTGAGAAAGTTTCCATTTGAGGCTGTGTCAAGAAGCATTCTGATCTTGGGAAGCACTCCTCTATACAAAGTACTTAAAAGGGACTCATTGCTGAAGCCATGGTGAGGACACTGAGTCTGGAATCCTTTAAACCTTTCCCAAGCTTCACAAAAACTCTCATTATTCCTTTGAGCAAACCCAGAAATTTCATTTCTCAATCTAGCAGTTCTAGCATTGGAAAAGAATTTGGCCAAGAAAGCTTTTTTGCAAGCATCCCATGTGGTTATTGCTCCAGTAGGAAGAGTCTTCTCCCAAAGGTGAGCCTTATCTCCAAGTGAGAAGGGGAATAGCCTTAACTTGAATCCATCCTCACTGACTCCATTAATCTTAGTGAGACCACATATCTTATCAAATTCATCAAGGTGGTCCAGGGGATCTTCCATTGGCAACCCATGGAACTTGTTGGCTTGAATCATTGAGATCAATCCACTTTTGATCTCAAAGTTGTTGTTGGCAACAGTAGGAGGCACAATACCAGCTCTCTGGTTATGTGTGTTTGTTGCATCTCCAGCACCAATGTTTCTTGCTCTTCGAGCTTGTTGATCTTGTTGCTCCATTAGCACTTGTTGTTCTTGTTCCTGATAGATCATTGTTTTCTGCTGTCTCAAGTCCCTTGGTGGTTTGTTGATGTGATCAAGGAGTCTCTGAAGATTGTGAGGACCCTTGGACCTTGTTTGCATCAACAGAGTCGAGGACAGACTCGGACAGGCACTCGGTCGAGCACATGCTCGAGTGGGTGGTCGAGTCGACTGGGAACTGATGTCTATTTGTATCCGGCTTCTGACTCGATCAGGTGCTCGAGCACACACTCGGTCGAGTGGTGGTCGAGATGATGGTCGAGCTGGTACCTGAAACTCAATCACCGACAAGCAGAAGAAGAAACAAGATCAGTAGTGAACAAGTTGATAAACGAACTTAATCTTAGACTTTTATGGATCCTAATTGTCACAAAAACACACTCAAATAGGCAACGGCGCCAAATTGAAACAAGTATTTTGGTGGTGGTTGGAGTAAGAATGATGAATGATGAATGTATGCAATGAATGGATGGATGGTAAGGTGTTTCAATTCCCCTTATGCAGTTGCAGTATAAGAGGTGTCAATCCAATCTGAGTGTTTGTGAACAGTCAAGATGTGCATAAAGATCTAATTTAAGCTAGATGTAAAGGATGTTTGTCACTAACAATCCTATGATGACAAATGTAAAATGCAGAAAGTAAAATATAAGAACTAAGAACTGAATGCAAATGAAACAGAATGATTGCACTAATATAAAGCTAGAACAGAAATAGAAACTATGATAATGAACTAATGCAAGACAATAATGAACAGGACACTAAATGAATGCAGCAGAAATGAAACAGGAATGAAACAAGACAATCACAAATCATAAACAACAGAGTTCTGGGGAAGAACTCGAGCAAGCACTCGACCGAGTGTAGGTCGAGGGGGTGGTCGAGCTGGACTAAACGCAGAAACAGAGCAATGCAATAAAAACAGAGTAATGCAAAGACGAATCAAACTACAAGCAAGCAACAGGATTTAAAATGTAAAATCAATAAGCAAGGAAGGACTTGAGGAGGGATTCATGGGCTGGACTAATGATTGAGGCAATCTAACTTGATCAACAAATCTCAAACAACATGAGCTAATCTCTAGACATATGTATCTAAGACAAGTTTCTCCCACTCTCATGGTCAAGAAACAATCAAACCTATGCAGTTCTAGACTTGCTCTCACATAGTAAAGAATCTACACAAGCAGGCATTAAGCAATATGTCTCATACCAAACAAAACCACTAATCTCTTAGCAAGCAAGATGGTAAGCTCTAGATCTAGCCTTATCTATGCCTCTTAAACATTGGTGTGATGCTAAGATGCTTGAAATCAGATCCTACCCTCTCAGATATAGGATCAGCATTAAGAACATCTACCCTAGAAGAGATCTACAACAATCAAGCTTGATCAAGCCAAACAAACCTCATTCACAGCCCAGCCTAACCCATCCTCAAGATCCTAAGCAACTACTCACAAGAACACATGATGAACATCAAAATCATAAACCCAGAAAACATTGAAACTTGCATCATTAGAAAGATGAAACAAAGATCTACAATGTTGGAGAAAGAATCAAACTCGAATTCTCAATATTAAGAAAGTTATGAAACAAACAATATTGAGGAATTTAGCTTTTCTCCTTAAGAACAAGTACAAAATCTAAAAATAAAAGAAAAGTGCAAAAGGAATAATCCCCAAAAGGGTAAAACTAAGTTTAGAGAATATCTAAAAAGCTGGACACTTTTGTGGCTGCAGGTACAAGGCTTTATATAGGAGAGGAGTGGAAGCCCTAAAAATACTAAAAGACAAAATAGTCAACGGTTCGGTCAACTCGACCTGTGCTCGGCCGAGTGTCAGGTCGAGCTGGCTTCTCTCGTGTGTTCTCCACTCGGTCGAGTCCTCCTCAGCACACGGTCGAGTGTCTGGTCGAGTGTGCGGTCGAGTTGGACTCCGGACCTTGTTATTTCAGCCTAACTCTCTTGCTTTCCCTTCATGATTGCTTCACTTCTTCCTCAGCATTGCTTCCATGCTCCTTTAGCTTCAAAATCACCTGTTTATGCATGAAAAGATGAAAATGCAATGCAACTAAACTCTAATGCATGACTAGTCCTAAAGCTATGCAATAATGGTGAAAAAGGATAGCAAAAGATGCAAAAGATGTGAATATACTAAGGGAAAACAGGGTAAAATATATGAACATCACTTCATAACTAGCCTTTTTCCCTATCATAAAGTGCTGACCTTCAATAGTAGGCTGATGAGTAGTATTCTTGATGTCAAACTTCATAGTGAAGTCTTTAGCAAGGTGAAGTTTGATGGTTCCCATCTTAACATCTATTACAGCTCCAACTGTGGCTAAGAATGGTCTCCCCAAGATGAGAGGATCTTCTGGCTCTTGATCCATATTCATGATCACAAAATCAGTTGGGATTCTTGCCTTTCCTATCTTGACTGGAAGGTTTTCAATTATCCTAAGCACATCCCTCTTGGATCCATCTGCCATGCCAATATAGAGGTTGCAAGGCTTAAAGTATTCATACCCCAACTTTTCAGCCACTGAGTATGGCATTAAGCTCACTGAAGCTTCCAGATCACACAAGCATTTGTTGAAGTGCATGTAACTAATGGAGCAAGGTAGATCAAATGATCCAGGGTCTTCAAGTTTTGTTGGTATAACAGCTTCCCCAATCTCTCATAAGTCCTTCATGTCTTGTTCATGAGCTTTCATCTTGGATAATTCAAGCAGCATGTCCTTGTAGGAAGGATTATGAACAAATTTGCTCAAGTCAGGCCCTCTCTCCTCTTCCTTGTAAGCAATGGTAATCTCTTGTATAGCCATTACTTCCTTCAAGACTTTCACTTCCTCTTGCTGCAAAGCCATCACTTCCTCCTTCTTCTCAATGACAACCTCCTGTTGTATGGCCATTACTTCCTTCTTTTCAATGACTACTTCTTCCTTCAAAACCATCACTTCCTCTTTCTTCTCAATGACAACCTCTTCTTTCAAAGCTGTCACTTCCTCTTGTTGCAAAGCCATCATTTCATTTTCTCAATAATTTCCCTCAGTTCTCTTATCTTTTGTGCCTTAAAACGTCCTGGGAATGATAGAGGTGGTTTGTAAGCAGGAGGAAAGTATTTAGCAGGCTTGACTGCTTCTGTGTCTTCAACTCGATCGGCCACTCGATCATGCACTCGGTCGAGTGCTGGCTCGAGCACTTGGTCGAGTGCTTTAACAGATTCAGCCTGCTGTGCACAAGCTTCACCCTGGGCTTCAATAAATGACCAATCCTCCCCACCTTGAATATCATTGTCCTCAGTGACAGCATCTTCATAGAGATTAAGAGCTTTAGCTGTAAACTCCCTTGGGTTTGGAATAGGTTCTTCAAGAAGTTGGTTTGGTTTAGGAGCTGAAGTAGGAGCAATGGAGCTCTCCATGTACTTGACCTTGGAGTTTAGGTCACTAGAATAGGAATTCAACGTTTGGTTCAGCTCAGCAAACTGCTTTGCTACCTCAATCTGCCCAGTTGCTTGCCCAAGTAAAAGTTGTTGCATCATAGCTCTTAAGTCAGGTTCTTGGGCTGGTGTAGTTTGCAACACTTAACGGTGACACCATTGAGCCTGGAATCCTGGTTGATGTTGCCATGGTACAGAATGGAACATACTGCTGTGAAACATGATGACTGACTCGGACAGGCACTCGGTCGAGCACAGGCTCGAGTGGGTGGTCGAGTCGACTGGGAACTGATGTCTATTTGTATCCGGCTTCTGACTCGATCAGGTGCTCGAGCACACACCCGGTCGAGTGGTGGTCGAGTTGATGGTCGAACTGGTACCTGAAACTCAATCACAGACAAGCAGAAGAAGAAACAAGATCAGTAGTGAACAAGTGGATAAACGAACTTAATCTTAGACTTTTTTGGATCCTAATTGTCACAAAAAAACACTCTAATAGGCAACGGCGCCAAATTGAAACAAGGTTTTGATGGTGGTGAACGTGAATGATGATGAATGTATGCAATGAATGGATGGATGGTAAGGTGTTTCAATTCCCCTTATGCAGTTGCAGTATAAGAGGTGTCAATCCAATCTGAGTGTGTGTGAACAGTCAAGATGTGCATATAGATCTAATTTAAGCCAGATGTAAAGGATGTTTGTCACTAACAATCCTATGATTAAAATGCAAAGTGCAGAAAATAAAACTACAAGAACTAGATGCTGAATGTAAATGAACAGAATGATTGTAACAGTAATGAAGCTAAAACAGAAATAGAAACTACTATAATGCAAGAAATAAACCTATGCAAGACAAGCAATGAACATAAAAATAAATGAATGCAGTAGAAATGAAACATGACAATCACAAATCATAAACACAAGCTCTGGGGAAGAACTTGAGCAAGAACCCGACCGAGTGTAGGTCGAGTACAGGGTCGAGCTAGACTAAACGTGAAAACAGAGCAACACAATAAAAGCAGAGCAATGCAAAAACGAATCAAACACCAATCAAGCAACAGGATTAAGACTAAGATATCAATAAACAAAGAGGGTCCTGATGAGGGATTCATGGACTGAACTAATCATTGTGGTTATTTAACTTGGTCAACAAACTTTGAGCTAAGCTCTAGACATACTATTCTAAGACATGTTTAATCCACTCTCATGGCAAGAAACAATCAAACCTATGCATTTCTAGACTTGCTCTCACATAGTAAAGAATCTACACAAGCAGGCATTAAGCAATACATCTCAAACCAAACAAGACATCTAATCTCTTAGCAAGCCTAATGGTAAGCTCTAGATCTAGCCTTATCTATGCTCCTTACACATTGGTGTGATGCTAAGATGCTTGAAATCAAACCCTACCTTCTCAGATATATGATCAGCATTAAGAACATCTAGCCTAGAAGAGATCTACAACAATCAAGCTTAACCAAATCAAATCAAATTAGGATTATTTAGCCTTAATCATGTTGCTTGATTGTTGTTTGATTCATTTTTGCATTGCTCTGTTTTTATTGTGTTGCTCTGTTTTCACGTTTAGTCTAGCTCGACCCTGTACTCGACCTACACTCGGTCGAGTGCTTGCTCGAGTTCTTCCCCAGAGCTTGTGTTTATGATTTGTGATTGTCCTGTTTCATTTCTGCTGCATTCATTTAGTTTTCTGTTCATTGCTTGTCTTGCATAGGTTTATTTCTTGCATTATAATAGTTCCTATTTCGGTTTTAGTTTCATTACTGTTATAATCATTCTGTTCATTTACATTCAGCATCTAGTTCTTGTAGTTTTATTTTATGCACTTTGAAATTTAATCATAGGATTGTTAGTGACAAACATCCTTTTCATCTGGCTTAAGTTAGATCTTTATGCACATCTTCACTGTTCACAAACACTCAGATTGGATTGACACCTCTTATACTGCAACTGCATAATGGGAATTGAAACACCCTACCATCCATCCATTCATTGCATACATTCATTATCATTCACATTCACCACCACCAAAACCTTGTTTCAATTTGGCGCCATTGCCGATTTGAGTGTGTTTTTGTGACAACTAGGATCCATGAAAGTCTAAGATTAAGTTCATTTATCCACTTGTTCACTACTGATCTTGTTTCTTCTTCTGCTTGTCTGTGCTTGAGTTTCAGGTACCAGCTCGACCAGCCACTCGACCACCACTCGACCGTGTGTGTGCTCGAGCAACTGATCGAGTCAGAAGCTGGATACAAATAGACATCAGTGTCCAGTCGACTCGACCACCCACTCGAGCCTCTGCTCGACCGAGTGCCTGTCCGAGTCTGTACTCGACTCTGTTGATGCAAACAAGGTCCAAGGGTCCTCACAATCTTCAAAGACTCCTTGATCACATTAACAAACCACCAAGGGACATGAGACAGCAGAAAACAAGGATCTATCCGGAACAAGAACAACAAGTGCTAATGGAGCAACAAGATCAACAAGCTCCAAGAGCAAGAAACATTAGTACTGGAGATGCACCAAACACACATAACCAAAGAGCTGGTATTGTGCCTCCTACTGTTGCCAACAACAACTTTGAGATCAAAAGTGGATTGATCTCAATGATTCAAGCCAACAAGTTCCATGGGTTGCCAATGGAAGATCCCCTGGACCACCTTGATGAATTTGATAGGATATGTGGTCTAACTAAGATCAATAGAGTTAGTGAGGATGGATTCAAGTTAAGGCTATTCCCCTTCTCACTTGGAGATAAGGCTCACCTTTGGGAGAAGACTCTTCCTACTGGAGCAATAACCACATGGGATGCTTGCAAAAAAGCTTTCTTGGCCAAATTCTTTTCCAATGCTAGAACTGCTAGATTGAGAAATGAAATTTCTGGGTTTGCTTAAAGGAATAATGAGAGTTTTTGTGAAGCTTGGGAAAGGTTTAAAGGATTCCAGACTCAGTGTCCTCACCATGGCTTCAGCAATGAGTCCCTCTTAAGTACTTTGTATAGAGGAGTGCTTCCCAAGATCAGAATGCTACTTGACACAGCCTCAAATGGAAACTTCCTCAACAAAAATGTTGAAGAAGGCTAGGAGTTGGTTGAAAATCTTGCTCAGTCAGATGGCAACTACAATGAGGACTATGACAGAATACTAAGGTCCACCTCCATTGATCAAGAGGAGAAGTACAAGAAGGACTTGAAGATGGTCAATGAGAAGCTTGACAGGATCCTCCTTAGCCAACAAAAATCTATTCACTTCATTGGTGAGGAAGAGGTTCCAGTAAGAAGGGGAGAATGAATTTGCTGAGTTGTGCTACATGCAAAACCAGGGAGGATTTAAGGGCTACAACCAAGGAGGTTTTCACAACAACAATCTATCTTATAGGAGTACCAATGTAGCTAATCCACAAGACTAAGTCTACCCACCTCAACCACCTCAACAACAACAAACTCTACTCATCCTCCAATTCCAAGAGCTCAAGGATAAGGAGCCCAGTCATAAGGTACTTCCACAAAGCTCTTGCAAACACCTTCTTTGCAAGGAAGGAAACTGGGAATATCAATGAGGGAGAGCTTAAGATGATTGACATGGCTCTCAATGGGATCATCCTCAAAGCAAGAGATGGAACCATCATCCTTGGGAGCACTGTAGAGACTGATCTTGCAATGGTGCTCATTGACCACATGGTTTACTTGAGAAGTTGGGTAGGGAAGTTGGAGAACAAAGGCTCAAGAGGAGCACTAACCATTGGAGGCATCATTACTCCAATTCTACAAGCTGCCAAGGTTCCACTTAGAGGAGAGAGGGTCTCACCAAGATGGATAGACTTAAGCTACCTCACCTCTACTCTCATCCTAGCTAAGGAGATGCATCAAGGAAATCACATCTTCGACTTTGAGCTTCCAACACTTGGGAAAAAGCAATTGATCTTGCCTAACCAAGAGCTCACCACCATTCAAGAAGGGGCCACCATTCAAGAGCACTTGTTTGATGGAGTAGTTCAACCTAGAGTTGAGGAAGCTGGGACTGCACAAGTGGCTGATGGGGAGGAGCAATTTTACTTTGAGGATTATGAGCCCAACCCAAGGGATAGTAGAGGAGTGAGGGAGAATAGCAAGAGGTTGACACTTTTGCAAAAGTGGAACAAGTGGCAAGGGAAGAGGTTTGATAAGCTGAAGAAGAAGGTGACCAACATGGCTAAGTCTATCAAGGGCTTAAAGAAGGAGATTGCTGAGTTGAACAGTGGGAATTCTTCACCTACACCATCAAGCCCTTTGAGGAGAAGTAGCTCAACTAGAGCACTTTCAAGAGTTGTAAATCCAGTGGAACCAGCTAGGGCTTCAATGAATGAGCCAAATCAGAGGAAGAGGAGCTCAAGTACCCGAGAACAGCAGCTTTCGAGGCACTCGACCGGGTCACTCGAGCGCCCACTCGACCGAGCACCGCCGACGTACTCGACCGAGTTCCAGCCCAGAAAACCATATGGCTTCCCACCTCTAGCTGCTTATCCAGGTTACCCTCCCATCTCACCCCAATACTTCATGGATCCAGCACTCTACCAGCAATTCTACCAGCAGTTCTCCCAACAGCAAGGACAGAATTATGGCATCCGCAGTCCAGCTCGACCCCCTCACTCGGACATGCACTCGACCGAGTCACGGTCGATCGCCATCGTCGAGCTGCCCAATCTCCATCTCCAAGTCACCAACAAGACCCCAACTACACCTTTGACAGCATGCAAGAGGATGTGGACAATTTCTTCTCCAATCCTTAAGGTACCACTATCACCTTCACTTGTAAATATCATTACATTTCATATTTGTGTTTTGTTTTTAATTTTGAATCCTCATTCAAATTTCTTTCACACAGGGGACTGTGTGATTTAAGTTTGGGGGAGGGTTTGAGATAGCATTTGACATTGTGTTTTGTGATCTTATTTCAAATTTTTAGCATCCTCATATTAGTATTTGCATAAGCATCTAAGGCATAGAAAAACCATAAAAATTTGAAAATTTTTGAAAAAATCTTTATAAAAAAAAAGAGTGTTCATGTAGTTTGCATTGCATATTAGGATCTTGTTTAGCATGTTTCATGTAGGATTGTATAATATTTGCATTAGGCACTATGATGAGTACTTCCTTGTTAGCTTGCTTATTCACTAGACTAGGATCAATGCCCAAGTTAATAGTACTTTGATGCTAGTTGAGTGGTTAAAAGCATAAGATTGAACCAAGCCTTGAATTCCTGCATTGTATTTGGTCTATATTGAAGCATGTTGTGATTTGACACCATTTCCTATCTATAAGAACCTAATATTTACTTTCAATTATCAATGTATGCATTGCTTTAAACTCATGGATACCATATACATATTTGGATCATCTTTCTCCTTTTCACCACTCTTGTTGATCCAAGTAGCTGATTTCCTCATTAAGAATCAGTTTCCCTACCCCTAACCAACCCTTCTTTCAAGCCATGTTTATTCTTGAGTGTGTGAGGCCTATTTTTGGCATTGAGCTTGGTAGAAAGTGTTAGGTTTGAACTGACAAGAGTAAAGTCTTGTGTAGTTCTAGTTTGCACTTTTCAAACTAGATAGGACTAGGTGGTTCACTTGTTGGGTTTGGGACTTGGCTGTTATGAAAAGAAAAAAAAAAAAAAAGAGAAAAGAGAGAAAAAGGGTAGAGTGTTTAAGAGGAGATTGTGTTTAAGCAAGGTCTAGTGAAAGGATGGGAAGCAAATGTTGTTGAAGATGGTTCTAGTTAAAGAAAAGAAAAGAAAGAAAAGAAAAGTCTAGCAAAAAGTTTGTATGTCTTAAAAATAAGAAGAGAAGAGAACCATAGCAAATAAGTAAGAATCTCCCATCCCACTAGAAAGATCAAATAAGAAACCTCTCCTAAGACTTGAAAACCCAAAGAGAAAAGGGTGAAAGAGAAAAGAAGAAGTTAAAGGGTAGCACTTGGATCATTTGGGTTTAGATTGCTATGATAAACACTTTGGGTAGACAAGGTTTTATTCTTGTATGTGTCTAGGTGTTCTTACCTTTAGCATTCTTCTAAAGCTCAATCAATTTTTATGAGAGAACCTTGATATTGATAAGCTCCACTCTAAAAAGAGACCATCATTGTCTCAAAAGCCTTTACCTCCAAGCCAAATGAGTTTAAGCATTACAAAGAATTGATTCATGTTCTTGATTAATGAATGTTAAAGGAAATGGTTGATTTGAATGCATGTGGATATCTAAGGCTCAAATCAGTAAAGGTTGTGATATGCTTGTCTAAATGCTTTAAGTACAGCTCATTCAACTTGCATCATAGTACTAGTAACTTGGACATTGATTCTAGATGGTCTAGTTGCAAGCTTTAGGAGCTGAGATCCCACTTTCAAACCTCACCTACCTTCTTATGTCTTGCTTATTTGCTTGAGGGTAAGCAAAGAATAAGTTTGGGGGTGTTGATGTTCATATATTTTACCTTGTTTTCCCTTAGTATATTAACATCTTTTGCATCTTTTGCTATCCATTTTCACTATTATTGCATAGCTTTAGGACTAATCATGCATTAGAGTTTAGTTGCATTGCATTTGCATCTTTTCATGCATAACTGATGTTCATATATTTTACCCTGTTTTCCCTTAGTATATTCACATCTTTTGCATCTTTTCCTATCCATTTTCACCATTATTGCATAGCTTTAGGACTAATCATGCATTGGAGTCTAGTTGCATTGCATTTGCATCTTTTCATGCATAAACAGGTGATTTTGAAGCTGAGCATGGAAGCAATGCTGAGGAAGAAGTGAAGCAATCATGAAGGGAAAGCAAGAGAGTCAAGGCTGAAATAACAAGGTCCGGAGTCCAACTCGACCGCACACTCGACCAGACACTCGACCGTGTGCTGAGGAGGACTCGACCGAGTGGAGAATGCACGAGAGAAGCCAACTCGACCTGCCACTCGACCGAGCACAGGTCGAGTTGACCGAGCCGTTGACTATTTTGTCTTTTAGCATTTTTAGGCCTTCCATTCCCCTCCTATATAAAGCCTTGTACCTGCAGCCACAAAAGGAGTCAGCTTTTTAGATATTCTCAAAACCTAGTAAGTACCCTTTTTGGGATTTATTCTTTTTGCTTTTTTTATTTCCTAGATCTTGTACTTGAAAAAGACTAAATTCTTCAATATTGTTAGTTTAATAACTTTCTTAATATTGAGAATTCAAGTTTCATTTCTTTTTCAGTATTGTAGATCTTTGTTTCATCTTTCTAATGATGCAAGTTTCAATCTTTTTTGGGTTTATGATTTTGATGTTCATCATGTGTTCTTGTGAGTAGTAGCTTAGGATCTTGAGGATGGGTTAGGCTGGGCTGTGAATGAGGTTTGTTTGGCTTGATCAAGCTTGATTGTTGTAGATCTCTTCTAGGGTAGATGTTCTTAATGCTGATCCTATATCTGAGAGGGTAGGATCTGTTTTCAAGCATCTTAGCATCACACCAATGTTTAAGAGGCATAGATAAGGCTAGATCTAGAGCTTACCATCTTGCTTGCTAAGAGATTAGAGGTTTTGTTTGGTATGAGACATATTTCTTACTGCCTGCTTGTGTAGATTTTTTACTATGTGAGAGCAAGTCTAGAAATGCATAGGTTTGATTGTTTCTTGACCATGACAGTGGGAGAAACTTGTCTTAGATACATATGTCTTGAAACGACCAACCTTTTTTTTTTTTTAAATAATAAATAATAAATATAATATAAAAAAAATAAACTACAACTAGTGGTCCCATACCCACTTTCCACCTAACCATAATCACAACCAACAGCGGAATAACAATACCAATAACCAATAAATAATATCCAATAAATATAATAACCAATAGAATAATATCCAGTATAATTCCAACCAGCAATCTTAAGCAACATTCTAGGACTCAACTCTAGCAACCTAACAAAAGCTAGACAACCAAGCGAACCACTAGAACATCCTCCTCTTCATTGCCTTGATTCCACGGTCACACTTTGCCTTTACCTGCACCACAAACACATATTGCAATGCATGAGTATTTTATAAACACTCAGTAAGGCAATCCTCCCATCTACTGGGCTATACACACAAGCAATGGAGACATCTCTAACCATCAACAAGCAATCATCAATCAACAAATCAACAAGCCAAACAACACATAAACAAGTAGATTAGAGAAATCTTTAGCTTAGATAAGCCATAGTCCTGCACTTACCTTAACAAGTGATTCACAAAACTAAATACAACCAAATGAGAGGCTTTCCAATATCCAAGAAACAACCAAACTTGCTCCTACAGCCAATCACAATAACAAACAAATATTGAAAACAAACTGCTAGAAAAACAGAAAAGAACAACCTCACAAGTGAAACCACGAAATCAAAACTAACCGTTAACTTTCTAATCCCTCCGGTGAAAAGCAAGGTATATACGTCCAGAAGCTTCCCACAAAATTTCAGCACGATCAGATTATAGATGAAACCGCAATCGTCTCCGTACACCCGCTTGTTTCAATCCGCGAATGAGAAGTAACACCCCACGAAACTGCCAATATCTCCTAAAATATTAACCCAAATTCACTTCTGTAAAAAGGAGAGTGTACGAAAATCTCTTATCTACAATCCTACCAAAAATCAGTACCTTTTGAAACGATTTGACCAGTCGGATCCTCCTTCCCCCAAACTCTGACAGTTCTGTTTCTCTCTTAACTCTAAGGAAAAAGCTTGATCTCCTTCTCTTTCTCCTTTACACCAAATAACCAAGGTTTATGTCTCTTTCTCTCCCTCTCTCTGATGAAACTGACGAAAAAAGCACCAAAAGGAGAGAGGAGGCGTCAACAATTACAAAGAGAAATAAGGGTTTTTGGTTTAATTTGATTAAACCAGGATTTAATTAAACCAAAATTAATTAAAATCCACTCTTCTGGTTTAATCAACATAACCCAAACTCTATTCCTGGAACACGGATGTTACAATTCTCCCCCACCAAACTAGATTCGTCCTCGAATCTCGAACAACCATCAGCCAAGGACTCCGTGCAATCGTCTCCACAGCCCACACTCCTCCGCCTGATCTACAGAAGGTCACCTCTAGGCGATAGACTCACGCTCCAGGCGTCATTTGCTCTTGACTTTTTGGACTTTCCTTTACTCATAGGCCTAAACCTTGAGTTTTTATTGGCTCCTCATCAGACCTAAGTCTGCATGCCAAATGTTGGCTCCTCATCAGGCCGAAGCCCGCATGCCATAATATATAAGGAAAAGTCCAAACTCGTCTCTCGGGTTGCCACCCTACAGCGCGCCCCCGGATCGTCATCCGAAGTCGATATACCAACCATACTCCCGAGCCACAAAGTCTCTAAATATGGCAGTACTAGGAGAACCTAAGTCCCCCATGAGTCGCGAGCAAACGATTCTGAACACGTCCGAGTCCTATCCCTATCCAGGTTTCCTTCCCGTGGCTCGCGTAAAAACATCTCAATGTCCTACCAACCACATATTCCCTCACTGGAATACCTCATAACCACACAAGGATCATATACGCCACAAGGGCCGCCACAAAGGCCAAACAAAATGTCCTAAAGAGGACCGCCACCAAGGCCAAACAAATGTCCTAAAGAGGACCGCCACCACGGCCAAACAAATGTCCTAAAGAGGACCGCCACCAAGGCACTCTGGCTAAACAGCCCGCCACAAAGGCCATCTGTCCCGAAGGACCGTCACAAAGACCATCTGTCCCGAAGGACCGTCACAAATACACTCTGGCTAAACAGCCCGCCACAAAGGCCATCTGTCCCGAAGGACCGTCACAAAGACACTCTGGCTAAACAGCCCGCCACAAAGGCCAAACAAACGTCCTAAAAAGGACCGCCACCAAGGCCACACAAATGTCCTAAAGAGGACCGTCACAAAGACACTCTGGCTAAAAGCCCGTCACAAAGACCCCACAATGTCTAAAAAGACCGCCACACACGGGCACACTGACTCAAAAGTCCGCCACTAAGGCCACACCCAAGCCCCCTTTAAGGCTCTCCACCGCTAAAATGGACAAATTCTAACTCCCATAAAACTTTCCATATTTAGCACTTTCCATCTTTTGGAAACTTCTCTTCACAACCCCGCCTCACGGAAACTTTGTACCCCAAACACCACCTCATCTTGTTACTGAGTCGCACAACCAACCACCCCAAGCGACCGAGTAACAAGAGAGATGGGCTGGAATACTCCATTCCCGCTCCAGCCACGGATTACAGATGGGACCAGGCTAAACAAGCTCAAGTCGCGGCTTGCTTCTCATACCACTTCTTGAACTTTGCCTTCATCCTCGCCTCAGGCTTCAGTCTGCTCCTCCACACCATCACAGTCCCAAAGGACTCTCATCAAAGGAACCTTCTTCTTCCGAAGTTCCTTAATCCTCCTCTCGAGAACCCTCACTGGTCTCGCCTCCAAAGTCATGTTAGGCTGAAGATCCTCAGGAATCTTAGCCAACACCTCCTCTCCCTCACGGAGACACTTCCGCAACATAGACACATGGAAAACCTTATGGAATGCACGCATCACCTCAGGTAACTCCAATCTATATGCCACTGGTCCAACCCGCTCAATCACTCTGAATGGACCCATATACCTCGGACTCAACTTAGTCTCTGACAATGCCCTGTTCGGACCCCGCAACATGGCCATCTTGAGGTACACTCTGTCTCCTACCTGAAACTCAAGATCTCTCCTCCTCCTATCTGCATAACTCCTCTGCCTATCCTGAGCCTCCTTCATGTTCAGCTTGAGAACCCGAATCTTCTCTGAGGTCTCCTGAACAAAACTAGCACCAAACATGCTCCTCTCCCCCACCTGAGTCCAGCATAATGGTGTACGACATGGCCTCCCATACAAAGCCTCATAAGGAGCCATCTTAATACTTGCCTGATAGCTGTTGTTGTAAGCAAACTCTACCAGGTTCAGATGATCTGCCCAATGGCCACCCAAATCCAACACACACATCCTCAGCAAATCCTCTAGCGTCTGGATCGTCCTCTCTGACTGTCCATCAGTCTGGGGATGATAAGCTGTACTCATATGCACCTTAGTGCCCATCTCTGCCTGAAATGCCTTCCAGAACACCGAAGTGAACTTAGAATCCCTATCAGACACAATTCTCGCTGGCACCCCATGCATCTTGACTATCTCCCTCACATACTTCTTAGCCAAGACCGCTGCTCCATCAGTCTTCTTAATGGCCAGAAAATGTGCTGACTTAGTCAACCGGTCAACAATGACCCAAATAGCATCAAAGGTCCGTGACACTGGCAATCCTACCACGAAATCCATAGTGATCATATCCCACTTCCACTCAGGAATGGGTAAACTCTTCAGTAACCCGCCAGGAACCTGATGCTCAGCCTTCACTAGCTGACATACGTCGCACCTCAAAACCCAACTAGCCACATCCTTCTTCATCCCGACCCAATGATAGTACCTCTTGAGGTCACGGTACATCTTGGTCGCTCCTGGATGAATGGATAACTTGCTCGCATGAGCCTCTCTCAGAATCTCCCGTCTCAACTCCACATCCTTGGGCACACACACACGACCGTGCACCAAGATAGTACCATTATCTGAGACCTGATACTCTGAATCCAAATCCTTAGAGGCATTCACTAGCCCCAAATCCTTCTCCTGAGCCAACCGCACTCTACTCAGAAGATCTGCTCTATCTACTGCTTCCAAACCCAACGGTTCCTGTGAAACAGCACATAAGCTCAAAGCACTAATCTCCCCTACCAGAGACTCCATCTCCTGCTCCTGAACCGAAGCTACCCTCTTCCGACTCAGAGCATCTGCAACCGTGTTAGCCTTACCAGGATGATAGGCTATCTCCAAATCATAATCTGCCACAAGCTCCATCCACCGCCTCTGTCTCAAATTCAGCTCAGGCTGAGTGAATATATACTTCAGGCTCTTATGATCTGTAAACACCTGTACCTTTGCACCATAAAGATAAGATCTCCAAATCTTCAGGGCAAAAACTACAGCACCCATCTCCAAATCATGAGTAGGATAGTTGCCTTCATGCACCCGCAACTGCCGCGAAGCATAAGCAATCACCTTCCCATGCTGCATCAGAACACAACCCAACCCAACTCTAGATGCATCTGTATAAACCACATAGGGTTCTCCCTGCTCAGGCAAAGCCAACACTGGCGCAGTAGTCAACATCTCCTTCAGGCTTGCAAAGCCTTCCTCACACTCTTCTGACCAGACAAAAGGAACATCCTTCCCTGTCAACTTAGTCATAGGACGTGCTCTGCTTGCAAACCCCTGCACAAATCTCCTGTAGTAACCTGCCAATCCAAGGAAACACCTGATCTCTGTGGCATTCTGCGGTCTAGGCCAATCTCTGATAGCCTGAATCTTCTCTGGATCTACTGAAACCCCCTCAACAGAAACAATGTGACCCAGAAAGCCCATCTCACGCTGCCAGAAACTACACTTGCTCAACTTGGCAAACAACTTCTGCTCCCGCAGCTTCTCCATAACTGCACTCAAATGCACTGCATGCTCCTCAAGACTCTTAGAATAAACCAGGATATCGTCGATGAAAATGATGACAGATACATCCAGAAACTCCTGAAACACATTGTTCATCAATCTCATAAACGCTGCTGGTGCGTTAGTCAACCCGAAAGGCATCACCACAAACTCATAATGCCCATACCTCGTCCTGAAAGCAGTCTTCCTCACATCTGCCTCATCTATCGGTATCTGATGATAACCCGATGCCAGATCCACCTTGGAGAACCAAGTAGCACCCCTCAACTGATCCAACAACTCGTCAATCCTCGGGAGAGGGTACTTGTTCTTCATAGTGACCCGGTTCAAACCCCTGTAATCAATACACAACCGGAAACTCCCATCCTTTTTCTTGACAAACAACACCGGCGCTCCCCACGGTGACACACTTGGACGGATGAATCCCTTACTCAGCAAATCCTCTAGCTGCTTCTTCAGCTCTGCCATCTCTGCTGGAGCCATTCTGTAAGGAGCCTTGGATAACGGTGTCGTCCCCGGTTCCAGTTCAATGGTAAAAGGATCCGACCAAGATGGTGGTAATCCCTGCAAAGACTGAAACACATCCTCAAACTCCTCCACTACTGGGATACCGCTAACCGTAGACTTCCCCACTGACTCTGGCATAGATATAGTAACCAAATAAGCCTCACGGCCCTTCTCGATCATCTTCCCAGCCTGAATGGCTGAGATCACGAGACTCCCTGAAGTCGGTCTAATACCGTGAAAAACCAACTTCCCTCCTGGACGCTCAAACTCCACTCTACCCCGATAGCAATCTAAATGCACCATATGCCGATGCATCCAATCCATCCCGAGAATAACATCAAACAGCTCCACGGGACTGATAAGCAAATCCGCTAACCATGACTCTCCTGCGATCTGAATATCAATTCCTCTAGCTCGTCCAATAACTCTCAGGAACTTGCCTCCCGCAACTCTAACAACTCATGTACGCTCTCCAGGATCCCCGCTGATCCCCGCACACTCTGCACACTCTGGAGTAATGAAACTATGCGAAGCTCCAGAATCAAACATAACGTGGGACTTAAACCCGCCCACCAACAAGGTCCCTACACAAACCTCATGTGTTGAGAACCTAACACTTTATCACAGGAAACATAAAATCTGACCCTACTAAAATTCACAAAGATTAAGTACCAGAAATTATACCTGTGATCGCCCCGGCACTGGTTCCACCAGTCTCCACTGTCGTGTAAACCCGAGGCCCCTGCTCAATCCGTGCCACCTGCTGACCCCCAGGCTGCACCTGCTGCAACGCTGCCACTGCTGCCGGCTGCAGCTTGGGACAAAAAGGCCTGATGTGCCCTGTCTCCCTACAATGATAACACACCCGAGGTCCTGCCGTCGGAACACTCCTCTTGGGACAACTAGCAACCCTGTGATCCCTGCTCCCACAACTGAAGCAACCCGCACCACTCGGCTTCTGCGTAGCCTCCCACTTCCTCTTGGTTCCCAGAGCATGCCTACCGCCCCTGCTAGAACCACCCTGCTGCTGAGCCTTACTAGGCTGAACTGCTGGAGCTACCGCCACTGACTGTGCCCGGATATCCTCCTCAATCTCTGCTGCAGTCTCCACCAGCTCTGCACGCGTAGCATAACTCCTCCCTCTACAGTGAACTCTCAAGTCATCACGTAGAGCCCTCAAGAACCTCCTGATCTGAGCCTCCTCAGGCTCCATAGCCCGACCTCCATAACAAAGAAGTCGACTGAACTCCAAGTCCAACTCCCGCACTGACCGTGTCCCCTGAGACAACTGAAGGAACTGCACCTCCAAACGATCCAATGCCTCTCTAGGAAAATACTTGCGGTTGAACTCCAAAACGAAGTCAGCCCAAGTCATCTCCCGCTGCACCCTCCTAGCAGCCACAGATCTCCACCACAACTCAGCATCACCACTCAAAAAGTAGACCCCTATGTCCACCCAAAACTCCTCAGGACATCTCAGAGTGTGGAAGTTACGTTCCACTCTCGTCCTCCACGCATCCGCAGCAGTAGGATCTACACCTCCTGAAAACTGCTCAGTACGCAACCGACCCATCTCTGTCAACATGCTGAGATAACGAGCATGGACCCCCGCATCCGCAGCCACTGGCTGCCGCTCCTCCGCCACCACTGGTGGCACTACCTGAGCCTTAGCCGATACCACTGGTGGTAACCGCTCTAACACCTGTGCTAGAAAAGCCGCAAGGTCAACACCAGGGACTCCACCCGCTGGGACCCCCACACCCGGGACCCTAGCATCACCGGCCACTGGAGCATCAACACCGCCCCCTCCTGCCACACTCACGGAATCCCCCGGAACACCCTTCGACTCGCCAACACCCTCAGCTGTCACACTCTGGTCCTCGGTCTCACTAACCACTGGGACTCTGCCCCTACCACGACCACGTCCGCGTCCACGACCACGTCCGCGTCCACGACCTCGACCAGCCACAGCATCCTCTCTAACCATCTGCACTACCATGAACAGAAGGCTAAGCAAACAATTCCTATTATAACACAGAAACATAAACTCACCGTGGAATCACACAATCGGCTCGAAGAGGATGTTCTAAGACTCCATGCCACACACAATTGACTAACTCACATAATCAATCAAGACATGCAATCCCAAACATTTACAACAGAAACCTAGTGAACCCAAACCTAGAACCGTAAGGGCTCTGATACCAAAATGAAACGACCAACCTTTTTTTTTAAAAAATAATAAATAATAAATATAATATAAAAAAAATAAACTACAACTAGTGGTCCCATACCCACTAGCCACCTAACCATAATCACAACCAACAGCGGAATAACAATACCAATAACAAATAAATAATATCCAATAAATATAATAACCAATAGAATAATATCCAGTATAATTCCAACCATAAACCAATGAACCAGCAATCCTAAGCAACATTCTAGGACTCAACTCTAGCAACCTAACAAAAGCTAGACAACCAAGCGAACCACTAGAACATCCTCCTCTTCATTGCCTTGATTCCACGGTCACACTTTGCCTTTACCTGCACCACAAACACATATTGCAATGCATGAGTATTTTATAAACACTCAGTAAGGCAATCCTCCCATCTACTGGGCTATACACACAAGCAATGGAGACATCTCTAACCATCAACAAGCAATCATCAATCAACAAATCAACAAGCCAAACAACACATAAACAAGTAGATTAGAGAAATCTTTAGCTTAGATAAGCTATGGTCCTGCACTTACCTTAACAAGTGATTCACAAAACTAAATACAACCAAATGAGAGGCTTTCCAATATCCAAGAAACAACCAAACTTGCTCCTACAGCCAATCACAACAACAAACAAATATTGAAAACAAACTGCTAGAAAAACAGAAAAGAACAACCTCACAAGTGAAACCACGAAATCAAAACTAACCGTTAACTTTCTAATCCCACCGGTGAAAGCAAGGTATATACGTCCAGAAGCTTCCCACCAAATTTCAGCACGATCAGATTATAGATGAAACCGCAATCATCCCCGTAACACCCGCTGGTTTCAATCCGCGAATGAGAAGTAACACCCCACGAAACTGCCAATATCTCCTAAAATATTAACCCAAATTCACTTCTGTAAAAAGGAGAGTGTACGAAAATCTCTTATCTACAACCCTACCAAAAATCAGTACCTTTCGAAACGATTTGACCAGTCGGATCCTCCTTCCCCCAAACTCTGACAGTTCTGTTTCTCTCTTATCTCTAAGGAAAAAGCTTGATCTCCTTCTCTTTCTCCTTTACACCAAATAACCAAGGTTTATGTCTCTTTCTCTCCCTCTCTCTGATGAAACTGACGAAAAAAGCACCAAAAGGAGAGAGGAGGCATCAACAATGACAAAGAGAAATAAGGGTTTTTGGTTTAATTTGATTAAACCAGGATTTAATTAAACCAAAATTAATTAAAATCGACTCTTCTGGTTTAATCAACATAACCCAAACTCTATTCCTGGAACACGGATGTTACATGTCTAGAGATTAGCTCATGTTGTTTGAGATTTGTTTATCAAGTTAGATAGCCTCAATCATTAGTCCAGCCCATGAATCCCTCCTCAAGTCCTTCCTTGTTTATTGATTTTACAGTCTTAATCATGTTGCTTGATTGTAGTTTGATCCGTCTTTGCATTACTCTGTTTTCATTGCATTGCTCTGTTTCTGCGTTTAGTCCAGCTCGACCACTCACTCGACCTACACTCGGTCGAGTGCTTGCTCGAGTTCATCCCCAGAACTCTTGTTTATGCTTTGTGATTGTCTTGTTTCATTCTATTTGCATTTATGTTGCATTTACTTAGTATCTCGTTCATTACTTCATGGATCCAGCACTCTACCAGCAGTTCTACCAGCATTTCTCCCAGCAGCAAGGACAGAATTTTGGCCTCTGCAGTCCAGCTCGACCCCCCCCCCACTCGGACACGCACTCGAACGAGTCACGGTCGATCGCCATTGTCGAGCTGCCCCAGTCTCCATCTCCAATTCACCAACAAGACCCCAACTACACCTTTGACAGCATGCAAGAGGATGTGGACAACTTCTTCTCCAATCCTTAAGGTACCACTATCACCTTCACTTGTAAATATCATTGCATTTCATATTTGTGTTTTGTTTTTAGTTTTGAATCCTCATTCAAATTTCTTTCACACAGGGGACTGTGTGATTTAAGTTTGGGGGAGGGTTTGAGATAGCATTTGACATTGTGTTTTGTGTTCTTATTTCAAATTTTTAGCATCAACATGATAGTATTTGCATAAGCATCTAAGGCATAGAAAAACCATAAAAATTTGAAAATTTTTGAAAAAAAGTCTTTATAAAAAAAAAGTGTTCATGTAGTTTGCATTGCATATTAGAATCTTGTTGAGCATGTTTCATGTAGGATTGTATAATATTTGCATTAGGGATCTATGATGAGTATTTCCTTGTTAGCTTGCTTATTCACTAGACTAGGATCAATTCCCAAGTTAAAAGTACTTTGATGCTAATTGAGTGGTTAGAAGCATAAGATTGAACCAAGCCTTGAATTCCTGCATTGTATTTGGTCTATATTGAAGCATGTTGTGATTTGACACCATTTCCTATCTATAAGAACCTAATATTGACTTTCAATTATCAATGTGTGCATTGCTTTAAACTCATGGATACCATATACATATTTGGATTATCTTTCTCCTTTTTACGACTCTTGTTGATCCAAGTAGCTGATTTCCTCATTAAGAATCAGTTTCCCTACCCTTAACCAACCCTTCTTTCAAGCCTTGTTTATTCTTGTGTGTGTGAGGCCTATTTTGGGATTGAGCTTGGTAGAAAGTGTTAGGTTTGAATTGAAAAAAGTAAAGCCTTGTGTAGTTCTAGTTTTCACTTTTCAAACTAGATAAGACTAGGTGGTTCACTTGTTGGGTTTGGGATTTGGCTGTTATGAAAAGAAAAAAAAAAAAAAAAAAAAAAAAAAAAAGAGAAAAGAAAGAAAAAGGGTAGAGTCTTTAAGAGGAGATTGTGTTTAAGCAAGGTCTAGTGAAAGGATGGAAAGCAAAAATTGTTGAAGATGGTTCTAGTTAAAGAAAAGAAAAGAAAGAAAAGAAAAGTCTAGCAAAAAGCTTGCATGTCTTAAGAATAAGAAGAAAAGAGAACCATAGCAAATAAGTAAGAATCCCCCATCCCACTAGAAAGATCAAATAAGAAACCTCTCCTAAGACTTGAAAACCAAAAGAGAAAAGGGTGAAAGAGAAAAGAAGGAGTTAAAGGGTAGCACTAAGATCATTTGGTTTAGATTGCTAGGATAAACACTTTGGGTGCCTTTGGGTAGATAAGGTTTTATTCTTGTATGTGTCTAGGTGTTCTTACTTTTAGCATTCTTCTAAAGCTCAATCCATTTTTATGAGAGAACCTTGATATTGATAAGCCCCACTCTAAAAGGAGACCATCATTGTCTCAAAGCCTTTACCTCCAAGCCAAATGAGTTTAAGCATTGCATAGAATTGATTCTTGTTCTTGATTAATGAATGTTAAAGGAAATGGTTGATTTGAATGCATGTTGATATCTAAGGCTCAAATCAGTACAGGTTGTGATATGCTTGTCTAAAGTTTTTAAGTACAACTCATTCAACTTGCATCATAGTACTAGTAACTTGAACATTGATTCTAGATGGTCAATTTGCAAGCTTTAGGAGCTGAGATCCCACTTTCAAACCTCACCTACCTTCTTATGTCTTGCTTATTTGCTTGAGCGCAAGCAAAGACTAAGTTTGGGGGTGTTGATGTTCATATATTTTACCATGTTTTTCCTCATTATATTCACATCTTTTGCTATCCTTTTTCACCATTATTGCATAGCTTTAGGACTAATCATGCATTAGAGTTAAGTTGCATTGCATTTGCATCTTTTCATGCATAAACAGGTGATTTTGGAGCTTAAGGAGCATGGAGGCAATGTTGAGGAAGAAGTGAAGCAATCATGAAGGGAAAGCAAGAGTGTTAAGGCTGAAATAACAAGGTCCGGAGTCCAACTCGACCGCACACTCGACCAGACACTCGACCGTGTGCTGAGGAGGACTCGACCGAGTGGAGAACACACGAGAGAAGCCAGCTCGACCTGCCACTCGACCGAGCACAGGTCGAGTTGACCGAGCCGTTGACTATTTTCTTTTAGTATTTTTAGGGCTTCCACTCCCCTCCTATATAAAGCCTTGTACCTGCAGCCACGAAAGTGTGCAGCTTTTAAGATATTCTCTAAACCTAGTATTTTTTACCCTTTTGGGAATTATTCTTTTTGCATTTTTATATTTCTTAGATCTTGTACTTGAAAAAGACTAAATTCTTCAATATTGTTGGTTTCATAACTTTCTTAATATTGAGAATTCGAGTTTCATTTCTTTTTCAATATTGAAATCTCTGTTTTATCTTTCTAGTGATGCAAGTTTTATTATTTTCTGGGTTTTGACTTTGTTCACCATGTGTTCTTGTGAGTAGTTTGCTTAGGATCTTGAGGATGGGTTAGGCTGGGTTGATCTTGTGGTTTGTTTGATTTAGTTAAGCTTGATTGTTGTAGATCTCTTCTAGGGTAGATGTTCTTAATGCTGATCCTATATCTGAGAAGGTAGGGTTTGATTTCAAGCATCTTAGCATCACACCAATGTCTAAGGAGCATAGATAAGGCTAGATCTAGAGCTTACCATTAGGCTTGCTAAGAGATTAGAGGTCTTGTTTGGTTTGAGATGTATTGCTTAATGCATGCTTGTGTAGATTCTTTACTATGTGAGAGCAAGTCTAGAAATGCATAGGTTTGATTGTTTCTTGCCATGAGAGTGGATTAAACATGTCTTACAATAGTATGTCTAGAGATTAGCTCAAAGTTTGTTTGAGGTTTGTTGACTAAGTTAAATAACCACAATGATTAGTTCAGGCCATGAATCCCTCCTCAGGACCTTCTTTGTTTATTGATTTCTTAGTCTTAATCCTGTTGCTTGATTGTTGTTTGATTCGTTTTTGCATTGCTCTGTTTTTATTGTGTTGCTCTGTTTTCACGTTTAGTCCAGCTCGACTCTGTACTCGACCTACACTCGATCGAGTGCTTGCTCGAGTTCTTCCCCAGAGCTTGTGTTTATGATTTGTGATTGCCCTGTTTCATTCCTGTTTCATTTCTGCTGCATTCATTTAGTTTTCTGTTCATTGCTTGTCTTGCATAGGTTTATTTCTTGCATTATAGTAGTTTCTATTTCTGCTTTAGCTTCATTACTGTTACAATCATTCTGTTCATTTTCAGTCAGCATCTAGTTCTTGTAGTTTTATTTTCTGCACTTTGCATTTTAATCATAGGATTGTTAGTGACAAACATCCTTTACATCTGGCTTAAATTAGATATTTATGCACATCTTGACTGTTCACAAACACTTAGATTGGTTTGACACCTCTTATAGTGCAACTGCATAAGGGGAATTGAAACACCTTACCATCCATCCATTCATTGCATACATTCATCATCATTCACATTCACCACCAAAACCATGTTTCACTGGGTTATACTCGTAACTCAACCATTTTCTCATAACTCAGACAGGTTCATTAAGTCAACCATAACGCCAAGCTGGATTATGCTCGTAAGTTAGCCGTTTGCTCATAACTCAGCCATTTTCTTTCAATCAGCTGCAACATACCTTAACTCAGTCGTCATTGTCGCTGTAGTGCTTTATGGCTGAGTTATTTAATACACATCATCGATTGCTGACGTGGCGACATGTTTTTATGATGGGAATTATAAAGTAATGGCATTCTTTCCTATAACGTGCATCAAGGATAAGCTGAGTATATAAAATATAATATACCCGGTGGTAATAAAAAAAAAATTCTATGTGTAACATCCGAGAAACAAATTGTGTGTTTTAGGGATGGGTGTCGATCGACACCAAGGGTAGTGTCGATCGACACCAGCAATTTTTGGTTCGAACAAATTGATTTAAATTGTTCATTTAGGTCGGTTTGGTTTAAGTGATACCTTATAACAGTTTTATTTAAGTGGAAAGTCGACCTACGTTGTGTTTTGGGGAGTGTGTTTTGCCGATTTCAGATATAAACAGAGAGAAAGAGAGCGTTCTTGGGAGATTTGGAGTTTTGGTGCTTTTCCTTGGAGATCTTTATGTGGGAGTGAAGATCCTGGGCTAGAGACTTGTTAGGAGGGTTGCTTGGGTGTTAGATTTGTTGTTTTTGGACATAAACTTCTTGCAAAGAGGTGAGTGCATGATCATGGCTGATCTAAGCCTGAGATTTTCCTTTGTCTTGCTTGTTATGTGTTGTTTATGGGTTTTTCTTGCTAGTTATAGTTGCTATATGGATCCTACGAGTTCATGTGACTTTGTGTCTAGGTTTCGACGGATTGGAGGTGAGGAGAAGCGAGATTCAACTCTCAGCTTCGAGCAGATTGCGTCTTCGGCCAGTCAATGTCGATCGACACCAAGTGGGTGTCGGTCGACACCTAAGAGCAGTATCGATCGACACTGGAGGCAGTATTGGTCAACACCAATAATCAGTATCGGTCGACACTTGAATGGTATCGCTCGACACCACCTTTTCATTTGACGTTGTTCAACCTTGTTTAACTATTTTAACCGCAGTTGATCACATTCATTCCCGTCTGTACCTTTAACAACTATCGAATCAAGTGTTAGAACATCTATTCCCATATTAGTTATTGTAAACATTCACAAATTATATAAAACCAAACCAATCAAAGTATAAGTTATCTGCTACCCTATAAGTTATTGTAAACATGCACTTTTGTTTCTTCTGGATTCTATTTTCGGCGATATTTGTTTAATACAATTTATAGTAAAACCTCTATAAATTAATAAGGTCAGGACCATGAAATTTTATTAATTTATAGAGGTTTTAATTTATCAATAAAGTAATAAAATATTAATTTATGAAGTGACGGATTCATGAATTTGATGATTTGATTAATAATTTTGGTTATCGTAATAGGATGGATGTCAATAGTTTACTAGATTATCCATGTAAAAATGATAATGTATAAGTTCATTGTTAAGAAAAAGTCACTGCTACTATCTTTTATGGTGATGATGAAGTTAAAGAAGATATTTCAGTACATTAGTAACAAGTTATACGTAAAGAATCAATTATCGCGTATTAAACTTTATTCTCCCTCCGTTTCAAAATATAATATGTTTGGAGTGAAAACATGCAGATTAAGAGATAAACACTTTGAAAAAGTTCAACCAATCACAAACAATACTGCATAAACTATTTAATAAGAAAATATAAAAATAATCTAAAAGTTACCTAGAAAGTTGAAAACATCTAATATTATGAAACAAAAAAAAAACCTCTAAAACATCCTATATTATGAAACGGACGGAGTATAATTTTTGGATACGTTTTGAGAAGACGATACCAGAAGTTTTGATGCAGTCAGACATATTATAGATTAACTCCAACAAAAATACAAATTCAATAGTAAGCAAACAACAATAGAGTCATATATTTCACTAGATTTTTTTAGATATATATATGTATATATATATATTAATTTATTTGATTATTAATTTATGATATGGATGGGACCATATTTTTATATTGGATTTTTAAAACAATTATTATCTTTTATTTTATCGAAATACGTCATTTTTCACATTGGCCCAACAAGGGATCGGAAGAATTTATTAATTTATAACGAGTATTAATTTAAAAAATATTAATTTAGAGGAGTTCTACTGTATTTATTTATTTTTCTAAAACGTTTTGGACAAAGCATGTTTAGTCAAAATAAAATAAAATTATGAAACGATGGTTACAGAATATTATGACATATCACGTTCTAAAACTTTTTATAGAAAAAAAAAATAAAACTAAATGAGTATAGAATATAAAAATATTTTAAAATATGAAAATTTTGGATATATTTAACTGGACACAAATCCAACCCCTAAGAGTGCACAAAAGTGCATATACTTTATGTTTTTTTGGTTCTTAACTAGTATATTAGAACAAGCATTCACGTGTTTATAAAATGTGATATATATTTTGGGAAAAGCGGATGACCACGCTGTTTTGACCGGTTGATATGCTTTCATAACTTTTTCAGATAACGATGATAACAAGAGGTAGGGTTGATGATGTTGGGATTAGGTTTCAGAAACTTCTCATAGTACCATACTATGGATTATTAAACTGTAATCTTTATTGGAGGGTGTCAGTGGCAATTGTTACAAGTGCAAAAACAAAATGGATTATTAAACTGTAAACTTTACTCATAATTTGCTAGATTTTTTTTTTTTTTGTAAAGAATTGGCACCTAACATGTTTTTAATTTAAATTTGGGTAAACTCACATATCACGAAATGTGATTAACTAGCTATAATTCATAACCAACGAGAAGGAAAATGAAATAAGTTTCTGGACTCTCCTATTAAAAAAAAAAAAATGTGTGACGGCCGGCAAAGAGTTTATCTAATTTTGATTGACGTTTCTAATAGGTACGATTGTCATTTGCCAACTTTGTTATGTTCTGAAACAGATCTTTTTATGCGGTGAGATGACGGTGATAATGATGAATGAACAGGTGGTATCTCTATACCATAATCTTCTAATACTTGCTAATCCATTCTCATTAAAATAACAATCAAGTTTATATATTCTTAGATCTAGTTCTCACTAGCTAAGACATACAAAAACAGACATTAAACAACTAGATCATTACATGTCAAAAATCACCTTAAACAACCAATCTCTTGGGTTAAGCATGATAATCTCTAACATTAGCTTTATCTAACAAGTTAAACATTGGTATGATGATAAGAAGCTTAAGATCTATCCTTACCCTCTCAGTATAAGAACAGCATATAGCATATCTAATCTAGAAGAGATATTTAAACAAACAATCTTGATTGATAGAGACAACCATAACCTTTATCCAGCCTAATCCATCCCTAAGATCCCTACACACTACTCAGATTCACTAAGCATGATAAACAAAATTATAAACCCAAAAATCAATGAAACTTGCATGATTTGATAGATGACATAGAGATCTACAATATTGAAGAAGAAAGCAAACTCAAATTCTTAATACTTAGAAAGTTATGGAACTAACAAGTATCAAAGATCTTTAAAACAATATGATAAAAGTGGCTAATGATCTAAGCAAAAAGTAAATATCCCAAAAGGGGTAAAAACTAGGTTTAGGATGATGTTTTCTCTCTAAAGTGGTTTTTTTGCGACCATAGAGTACATTAGGCTTATATAGGAAGGAGGGACAGCCCTAAAATGGCTAGAAGACAAAATAGGAAGGCGGCTCGATCAACTCGTCCAGGTACTCGGTCGAATGCATGGTCGAGTGTCCTCTTCTTCTGCTTCTTCAGACGGTCGAATCCCTCTCCTCACACGGTTGAGTGTGGTAGTCGAGTGGACTTCTCGACCTTAATTCTTTCTGCTCTACCTCTTTTGTCTGCTTCTCTTGATGTATCTAATCCTCCTCAGCATCTTTTCATGCTCCTTGGGATCCAAATCACCTATTTATGCAAGAAACTATGCAAATGCAATGCAATTATACTCTAATGCATAAACAGTCTTAAAGCTACTCAATAATGGCCAAACTAGAAGATAAATCATGCCAAAGGTGTAAATAAACTAAGGTAAAACGAGGTGAAATATATGAACATCAACACCCCCAAACTTAGTCTTTGCTTGCTCTCAAGCAAATAAACAAGACATAAGTAGGAAGGTGAGGTTTGAAATTGGGATCTAAGCTCCTAAAGCTTGCTAATAAACTAGCTAGAATCAATGTCCAAGTTACTATTACTATGATGCAAGGTGAATGAGCTGTACTTAAAGATTTTAGACAAGCCTATCAGAACCTTAACTGATTTAAGCCTTAGACATCAACATGACTCAAATCAACCATTTCCTTTAACATTCATTAAACAATAACATGAATCAACTTATGCAATGCTTAAACTCATTTGGCTTGGTATTAAAAGGTTTAGAGACAATGATGGTCTCTCTTTAAGAGTGGGGATTATCAATATCAAGGTTCTCTCATAAAAAATGAATTGAGCTTTAGTAGAATGCTAAAGGTAAGAACACTTAGACACATACAAGAACAAAACCTTGTCTACCCAAAGGCACCCAAAGTGTTTGGTCCTAACACTCTAATCTCAAATTGTCCTAGTTCTACTCTTTAACTTTATCTCTTCTCAAATACCCTTTTCTATTTTGTTTTTAAGCCTTAGGAGAGGTTTCTTATTTGAATCATCTAGTGGAATGGGGGTTTCTTTCTTAATTGATATGGTTCTCTTATTTCTTATTTCTTAAGACATAGAAGCTTTTTGCTAGACTCTTCTTTTCTTTCTTTCTATTCTTTGATTAGAACCATCTTCAACAATCTCATACTTTCCATTCTTTCACTAGAGCTTAAATTTATTAAAACACATCCCCCTCCTAAAGACTCTAACCTTTTCTTTTCTTATTCTCTTTTCTTTTCTTTTCTTTTTCAAACCAAGTCCCAAACCCAATAATTAAATCACCTAGTCCTATCTAGTTTAAAAATTGAAAACTAGAACTACACAAGGCTTTACTCTTGTCAGCTCAAACCTAACACTTGCTACCAAGCTCAATCCCAAAAAGGCCTCACACACACAAGAATTAACATGGCTTGAAAGAAGGGTTTGTTATGGGTAGGGGAAACAGATTTTAATGATTAAATCAGCTACTTGGATCAACAAGAGTGGTAAAAAGGAGAAAGTTGATCCAAGTATGTAGAAGGTATCCATAAGTTTAAAGCAATGCACAAATTGATAATTAATAGTCAATATTAGGTTATTATAAGTAGGAAATGACATCCAATCACAACATGCTTCAATTAGACCAGAATGCAATATAGGAATTCAAGATATGGTTCAATCTTATGTTTCTAACTACTTAACTAGCATCAAAGTACTATTAACTTGGGCATTGATCCTAGTTTAGTGAATTTAAACAAGCTAACAAGGCTAAACTCATCATAGATCCCTAATGCAAAATATGAAAAAGTTCTATATGAAACATGCTAAACAAGATCCTAATATGCAATGCAAACTACATGAACACTCTCATTTTTTTATAAAGATTTTTTTGCAAAAAGTTTTAATTTTTTTTTTGTTTTTCTATGCCTTAGATGAAATGCAAACATGATTATGCTAAAAATTGAAATAAGAAAACAAAACACAACATCAAAAATACTATCTCAAACCCTCCCCCAAACTTAAATTACACAGTACACTGTGTAAGAGAAATTTGTAAGAGGATTCAAGACTAAAAATAAAATAAAACTAGAAATGAAATGGTATTTATAATGGAGAGGTGATGTTGGTACCTTATGGGTTGTGGAAGAAGTTGTCTATAGCATCATTCATGCTGTCATATATGTAGTTGGGGTCTTGTTGCTGACTTGAGGATGGAGAAATAGGGAGCTCGACTATGTCTATCGACTAGGACTCGGTCGAGTGCTCGGTCAAGTGCTCGGTCGAGTGGACTGGTCGAGTGATCCTCCGATCCTTGTTTCCTTCTCCTTATCAAATCCTCCTCTTTCCTGACTTTGAGAACACAAAAACAAAAATCAAAATACCAAAAACTAGAATAATATAGACAAAGATACCTTAGGGACTTCTTTCCTAGTGAGCTTGTTTAAAGTCTCTAAGCTTGACTCTCCTTATTTTTCAAGCTTGAGGGGCATCCTTGCGAAACATTGTAAACTTCTCTTGTTTCTCTTTTTATCCCCAGTACTTCTTAACTCTCTGGCCATTAACTGTGAACTCACTACCATCCTTGTTGAGGAGTGTGACAGCTCTGATGGAATAAGCTTGAAGCCCAAGCAAATCTAAATTAGAAGTTATACAAATCTAAATAGAAGTTATCCAATTCTAGAGAAAAAAGAAATTTGTCTTTCCTAATGAGTTTAGGATTGTGTTGAGAGCTTTTCCTATATTAGGAGTTGTTGAGTTCTGGCAACCCTAAGAGAATTGTGAGAGAGAGATCTTTAGGTTTTCGAGTTATTTTTACCTAAATCAATAAGAGAGAGAACTTATTGAAGTTGAGTTTTGCAATTATTTGTTTCTAAAAGATAGATTTGGCATCAGAGCGTTGCGATTTCCTTGGGAGCAATGGAGGAAGGAGTACTGGTCCCAGCAAAACCAAAGGATGGAGGAGGATCCACTTCTATCCGATGCTAAACACCACCAACTACACCGATGCTAAACACCACCAACTACACCGTGTGGGCATTAAGAATGAAAGTAGCTTTACAATTTCATGAAGTATGGGAGGTTATTGAGCCTGACACAGAGGAAGTAGATTGCAAGAAGAACAACACGGCTATAGCCTTATTGTTTCAGTCAATACCAGAAGCGCTTGTCCTGCAAATAGGAGACTTGGATTCGGCAAAGAAAGTATGGGATTCCATAAAAACGAGACATGTGGGAGCTGAACTATTCAAAGAGGCTCGGCTGCATACACTTATGGCAGATTTTGAGAAATTAAAGATGAAGGATACAGAGAGAATAGATGAATTTGGAGGAAAGATTGCAGAGATTGCATCAAAGTCAGCTTCTCTCAGAGTAGTTATAGAGGAATCTAAGATGGTTAAGAAGTTCCTTAATTGTCTTCCTCCAAAGTTCATACATATAATCGCTTCGCTAGAACAGGTATTAAACCTTAATACCACTACTTTTGAAGCCATTATAGGAAGGCTTAGGACATACGAAGAGAGGATCATTGCTGCAGAGAATGTGCAAGAAGATCAAACCAATCTCATGTATGCGAATTCGGAGACTCAAAACATACGTGAATACACAAATAGAGGCCGTGGTGGTCGTTTTAACAGAGGAAGAGGAAGAGGACAACATAATACGTTAAGAGACGCTTCACGTATTACTTGTTTTCAATGTGACAAGTTAGGCCACTTCGCTTTTGACTGCCCTGACCGTCTCTTAAAGCTACAAGAGGCTCAAGAATCAGCAACTAATGACACTCAAGATGCCGATGAGCTCATGATGCATGAGATTGTTTTTCTCAATGAAAAATGTTGCATACCAAGTAAGTTTGAGACAAACACAGGGGAACAGAACATATGGTACCTTGACAATGGTGCAAGCAACCACATGGCAGGAGACAAGAGGTATTTTGAAAAAATTGATGAACCAGTTACAGGGAAAGTGAGATTTGGAGATGACTCTCGCGTTGATATAAAAGGGAAAGGGTCAATTTCACTTATTGATATGAATGGTGAACCTAGAATCATGACATATGTGTATTACATCCCAGATTTAAAGAGCAATATCATCAGCTTGAGACAGGCAACAAAAGCGGGCTGTGATATTAGATTAAAGGGAGGATATTTTACAATGAGAGATGCAAACGGGAAATTACTTGCAACAGCACCAAGATCAAAAAAATAGATCATACAAAGTGTGTATGAACTTTCATGACAATGTGTGTCTGAACGTGTCATCCATTAGTGAGTCAAACCGTTGGCATGCATGTCTTGGGATTACCACATGTCACGTTTAAGGATTACCACATGTCACGTTTGAGAGAAAAATTTGCTGCTCCTGTATCTTTGGGAAACAGACAATAAGAACCTTTCCGCAAGCCACTTCATACAGAGCCTCTAAAATCTTAGAACTAGTACATGGGGATTTATGTGGTCCAATAATTGCAGGTACAGCTGCTGGGAATCGATTTATCTTTGTTCTCATTGATGATCACTCACGCTATATGTGGACAGCTTTATTAAAGGAGAAGAGTTATGCATTTGAGAAATTCAAAAATTTCAAGAATCTTGTTGAGAAGGAAACAGGAGCTCAGATTAAGACCTTTAGAACAAATAGAAAAGGTGAATTTACTTCATATGAGTTCAATGAGTACTGTAAAAATACTGGAATTCAGAGACATCTTACTGCGCCATACTCACCAGAACAAAATGGCATAGTAGAACAAAGAAACAGAACTATGATGGAGATGACAAGGAGCATTTTGAAGCACATGAGAGTACCAAGCTATCTCTGGGGAGAAGCAGTGAGACATTCAATGTATCTGTTGAACAGAATAGCTACAAGGACTCTTACGGACAAGACTCCATACAAAGTCTTCAAGAAGCAGAAACCACATATTGATCATTTACGGATTTTTAGCTGCATCAACTATGCAAAAGTTGATAAGAAACTTCTAAAGAAACTAGATGATCGATCTAGGATGTTGGTGCACTTGGGAACAGAGCCCGGCTCAAAGGCATATAGATTACTCGATCCACAAACAAGACAAATTGTTGTAACTCGGGATGTGATATTTGATGAGTCTAAGGGATGGAATTGGAGAAAAAATCAATCTAATCGAGATGGCGACGGAAACTTTAATATTACACTTGGTGAATTTGGAAATCATGGAATCATGATGGAGAAGAAACCAATAGTGATGATGCAGAACATATAGAAACAGAGAACAACGATAATGGAGATGATGATGAGGAAGCAGAGAACCACGGAGTTCTACCGGAAGTTGCAGAGCAAGAACTAGGAGATGAAATTGCAGAAAATAATCCGCCAATGCTGAGAAAAAAGTTAGAGACAAACCAACAAGCCAAAGTACATGGATGACTATGTTCTACTTGCTGAAGAAGAAGGAGAAACACTTCTTTTGTGTCTGAATAATGAACCAAGAAATTTTATGGAGGCAAAAGGATTGAAAGAATGGCTTAACGCATGTGACGACGAGATCAATTCAATTGAGAAACACCAAACATGGGAGCTAGTCGATCTACCTATTGGAACAACACCTATTGGACTCAAATGGATTTTAAAGTTGAAGAGAAACTCTTACGGAAGCATTAACATACATAAAGCTCGCCTTGTTGCTAAGGGATATGTGCAACAATATGGAATCGACTTTGAGGAAGTATTTGCTCCGGTGGCACGAATTGAAACCATAAAGTTACTTATAAACCTCGCAGCAGCAAACGGTTGGGAGATTCACCACTTGGATATGAAAACAGAATTCCTCCACGGAGAGCTTCAAGAGACTGTCTACGTTTCACAACCAGATGGATTCGAGAAGCAGGGGAGCGAAGAAAAGGTTTACAGACTCAACAAGGCATTGTATGGATTGAGACAAGCTCCAAGGGCTTGGAACAATAAGCTAAATCAAATTCTTGAAGAGCTTCAGTTCAAAAAATGTTTGAAAGAGCCAACGGTCTATCAAAAAACAGAGAACGAACACTACCTGGTCATTGCGGTTTATGTGGATGATCTCTTTGTTACAAGAACAGACAACTGTGACATGTCTATCATTTACAAATTTAAGAGGGAGATGGCTACTAAATTTGAAATGAGTGACCTCGCGAAGTTAACTTATTATCTTGGGATAGAAGTGACTCAATATGAAGGAAGAATTGTGCTAAGTCAGAGGAGGTATGCTCAAAAAATCCTAAAAGAAACAGGAATGCTAGACTGAAACCCGGTTCATATACCAATGGAAGTCGGGCTTCAATTGTCAAAAGCTGAAAACGAGAATTTAGGAAGAAGGTAAGCTGTCTACAATATCTGATCCATACGAGGCCTGACTTGTCATATTGTGTAGGTGTCTTGAGCAGGTATATGCATAGTCCTAGAGAATCACATGGAGCTGCAATGAGACAGCCTGAGATATTTAAAAGGGACAACATCGCTTGAGACAGTGCCTGAGATATTTAAAAGGGACAACATCGCTTGGACTGGTTTTTGAGAAACAAGTGAAGGTTCCAAGACTCATCGGGTATAGTGATAGCAGTTTGAGTATTGATCCTGATGATGGAAGGAGCATAACTGGCCACATTTTCTACTTAGGAGACAGACCTATCTCTTGGTGTTCGCATAAACAAGACGTAGTGGCTCTTTTCTCGTGTGAAGCAAAGTTTATGGCCAGAACCGAAGCAACTAAACAAGCCATCTGGTTCCGAGACATACTCAGTGAGATTACTGGAACTGAAGTCAAAAAAGCTATTATTCGTATCGATAACAAGTCTGAAATTTCTATTATAAAGAATCCTGTCTTCCATGGGTGAAGCAAACACATACAAAGACGTTTCCATTTTATCAGAGACTGCGTCGAGAATGAAGAGATTGAAGTTGAACATGTTCCTGGTGTAGAACAGAAGGCTGACATTCTTACAAAGCCATTGGGAAGATGAGGTTCAAGGAAATGAGAGAGCTCATGGGAGTACAAGACTTGGTGAAGAAGAGCTTCAAGCTTAAGGAGGAGAATGTTGGAATAAGCTTGAAGCCCAAGCAAATCTAAATTAGAAGTTATACAAATCTAAATTAGAAGTTATCCAATTCTAGAGAAAAAGGAAATTTGTCTTTCCTAATGAGTTTAGGATTGTGTTGAGAGCTTTTCCTCTATAAGAAGTTGTTGAGTTGTGGCAACCCTAAGAGAATTGTGAGAGAGAAAGATCTTTAGATTTTTGAGTTATTTTTACCTAAATCAATAAGAGAGAGAGAACTTATTGAAGTTGAGTTTTGCAATTCTTTCTTTCTCAAAGCTAGAAGCTCCAAATGGTAAAACCTCTGATATTTCAAAAGGACCTCCCCATCTACTCTTCAACTTTCTAGGAAACAGTTTGAGCTTTGAATTAAAAAGTAGAGTTTGGTCTCCAGCCTTTAGGTCCTTAATAAGAATCTTCTTATCATGAAGGATTTTGTTATTTCTTTGTAGATTTTGGAGATCTCATAAGCTTCTTATATGATCTCCTCAAGCTCATGCAAATCAAGGCTCCTCTTAGCTTGGGCTGTCTCTATATTCAGGTTCAAAAGCTTGATTGCCATAGAGCTTTATACTCAACCACAACTAGGAGATGGCAAGACTTCCCATAAACAATTTGAAATGGAGTTCTTCCTATTGGTGTTTTCAAAGCTGTTCTATAAGTCCAAAGTGTTTCATCAAGTTTGCTAGACCAATCTTTTCTTGTTGCTCCTAATATTCTTGATAGAATGGCTTTGATTTGCTTATTTGAAACTTCAACTTGCCCACTTGTTTGAGGGCGATAAGCTGTAGACACCTTGTGTTTAACTCCATACTTCCTTAGCATTCCTTCAAAGATCTTGTTGATGAAGTTTGCCCCTCTATCACTAATCAAAACCCTTGGAATTCCATATCTTGGGAAGATTATGGTCTTGAAAAGCTTAAGAACCACCTTGTGATCATTGGTAGGGCTTGCAATAGCTTCTACCCACCTGGAGATATAGTCCACTGCTACTAATATGTAGACATTTCCATTTGAAGGAGGGTTAAAAGGTCCCACGAAATCAATTCCTCACACATCAAATACTTCAACCTCTAGAATTGGACTTTGGGGCATTTCATTCCTTCTTGTGATATTTCCCATTCTTTGGCAGGCACCACACTTTGTAATGAACTTGTGAGTGTCTTTGAACAATGTAGGCCACCATAAACCAGATTGTAGCACTTTTTGGGCAGTTCTGAAAGTTGCAAAATGACCACCATAGGCTGAACCATGACAGTGTCTCAGCACTCCTTCTACTTCACTCTCTACTATACACCTTCTAAACAGGCCATCCGATCCCTTTTTGAATAAATAAGGTTCATTCAATAGTAACCATTGATGTCCTTAAGCAGCTTCGTCTTCTTGTAAGGATCCATGTCTGTTGGGATTTCTTCACACACTTTGTAATCGACTATATCAGCATACCATGGCAGATCTTCACTATAAGTGCCATCCACTCCTCCATTCGATCGTGCTCGACCGAGTGGCCAAACACACTCGGTCGAGTGCCTATCCAAGCACTAGGTCAAGTGTCTTCATTTTGCATTAGTTACTCCTTAGGCGTTGAATCATTAATTGGAATTTCCTCCTCTATCCTCATCCTGGATACATAATCAGCTACTCCATTATCTATACCCTTCTTATCAACTATTTCCATGTCAAACTCTTGGAGAAGCAAAATCCATCTTAACAACCTTGGTTTGGTGTCCTTCTTTGAGTAGATGTGCCTCAAAGCAGCATGATCAGTATACACAATCACCTTGGATCCTACTAAGTAGCTCGTGAATTTTTCAAAGGCAAACACCACTGCAAGAAGCTCCTTCTCTGTTGTTGAATATCTCCCTTGAGTCTCATATAAGGTTCTACTAGCATAGTGAAAAACATGCAGCTTCTTATCTTTTTCTGTCCTAGAACTGCTCCTACTACAAAGTCTGATGCATCACACATGATCTCAAATGGAAGATCCCAGTTTGGGGCTTGGACTATTGAGGCTGATATCAAGGTAGCTTTGATCTCTTTGAAAGCCTTCAAGCAATCTTCATCAAAGTTGAACTCAGTCTCTTTACAAAGCAACCTTGTCAATGGCCTAGCTATCTTTGAGAAGTCCTTGATAAATCTTCTGTAGAACCCAGCATGACCAATAAAGCTTCTTATATCCTTGATTGTCCTTGGTGGTTGGAGCTGGACCATGACTTCTGAAACAAGGTTTTGATGGTGGTGAATGTGAATGATAATGAATGTATGCAATGAATGGATGGATGGTAGGATGTTTCAATTCCCCTTATGCAGTTGCAGTATAAGAGGTGTCAATCCAATCTGAGTGTTTGTGAACAGTCAAGATGTGCATAAAGATCTAATTTAAGCCAGATGTAAAGGATGTTTGTCACTAACAATCCTATGATTAAAATGCAAAGTGCAGAAAATAAAACTACAAGAACTAGATGCTGAATGTAAATGAACAGAATGATTGTAACAGTAATGAAGCTAAAACAGAAATAGAAACTACTATAATGCAAGAAATAAACCTATGCAAGACAAGCAATGAACAGAAAACTAAATGAATGCAGCAGGAATGAAACAGGAATGAAACAGGACAATCAAAAATCATAAACACAAGCTCTGGGGAAGAACTCGAGCAAGCACACGACTGAGTGTAGGTCGAGTACAGGGTCGAGCTGGACTAAACGTGAAAACAGAGCAACACAATAAAAACAGAGCAATGCAAGAACGAATCAAACAACAATCAAGCAACAGGATTAAGACTAAGATATCAATAAACAAAGAAGGTCCTGAGGAGGGATTCATAGGCTGAACTAATCATTGTGGTTATTTAACTTGGTCAACAAACCTCAAACAAATTTTGAACTAATCTCTAGACATACTATTCTAAGACATGTTTAATCCACTCTCATGGCAAGAAACAATCAAACCTATGCATTTCTAGACTTGCTCTCACATAGTAAAGAATCTACAGAACCAGGCATTAAGCAATACATCTCAAACCAAACAAGACCTCTAATCTCTTAGCAAGCCTAATGGTAAGCTCTAGATCTAGCCTTATCTATGCTCCTTAGACATTGGTGTGATGCTAAGATGCTTGAAATCAAACCCTACCTTCTCTGATATAGGATCAGCATTAAGATCATCTAGCCTAGAAGAGATCTACAACAATCAAGCTTGACCAAATCCAACAAACCACAAGATCAACCCAGCCTAACCAATCCTCAAGATCCTAAGCAAACTACTCACAAGAACACATGGTGAACAAAGTCAAAAACCCAGAAAATAATGAAACTTGCATCACTAGATAGATAAAACAGAGATCTTCAATATTGCAAAAGAAATGAAACTCGAATTCTCAATATTAAGAAAGTTATAAAACCAACAATATTGAAGAATTTAGTCTTTTTCAAGTACAAGATCTAAGAAAAATAAAAATGCAAAAAGAATAATTCCCAAAAGGGTAAAATACTAGGTTTAGAGAATATCTAAAAAGCTGCACACTTTTGTGGCTGCAGGTACAAGGCTTTATATAGAAGGGGAGTGGAAGCCCTAAAAATACTAAAAGACAAAATAGTCAACGGCTCGGTCAACTTGACCTGTGCTCGGTCGAGTGGCAGGTCGAGCTGGCTTCTCTCGTGCATTCTCCACTCGGTCGAGTCCTCCTCAGCACACGGTCGAGTGTCTTGTCGAGTGTCTGGTCGAGTTGCATTCTCAACTCTCTTGCTTTCCCTTCATGATTGCTTCACTTCTTCCTTAGCATTGCTTCCATGCTGCTTAAGCTCCAAAATCACCTGTTTATGCATGAAAAGATGCAAATGCAATGCAACTAAACTCTAATGCATGATTAGTCCTAAAGCTATGCAATAATGGTGAAAATGGATAGCAAAAGATGCAAAAGATGTGAATATACTAAGGGAAAACAGGGTAAAATATATGAACATCAACTTCAATCTTTGCTTTATCAACCTCAATCCCTTTCTCTGAAATCTTGTGACCAAGAACTATCCCTTCTTCAACCATGAAATGACACATCTCCCAGTTCAAAACCAGATTTGTCTCTTCACATCTCTTTAAGACCCTGCATAGATTAGCAAGACAAGAAGAAAAAGAATTTCCATAGACAGAGTAGTCATCCATAAAGACTTCAACAACATCCTCAATAAGATCAGAGAAGATAGAGATCATGCATCTTTGAAAAGTGGTTGGGGCATTACATAATCCAAATGGCATCCTCCTATAGGCAAAGGTACCATATGGACATGTGAATGTTGTCTTCTCTTGATCATTAGGATGAATAGGAATTTAGAAAAATCCAAAGTATCCATCCAGGAAACAGTAATGGGTATGATTGGCTAATCTTTCCAACATTTGATCAATAAAAGGAAAAGAAAAATGATATTTCCTAGAAGTAGAATTAAGCTTTCTATAATCAATGCACATTATATGTCTTGTTATAGTTCTAGTAGGAATTTATTCATCATGATCATTCTTTATTACAGCAATTTCTCCTTTTTTAGGGACACAATGTACTGGTGAGACCCAAGTACTATCAGAAATAGGATAGATCACACCAGCACCAAGCAACTTAAGAATCTCCTTTTTGACTACTTCTTTTAGGTTGGGGTTAAGTCTTCTTTGAGGTTCAATGCTAGAGTAAGATTAATTTTCAAGGTGAATTCTATTCATGCAGAGACTAGGTGAAATTCCTTTAATATCATCCAAAGAATAACCAATAGCCTTCCTGATGTTCATATATTTTACCCTGTTTTCCCTTAGTATATTCACATCTTTTGCATCTTTTGTTATCCATTTTCACCATTATTGCATAGCTTTAGGACTAATCATGCATTAGAGTTTAGTTGCATTGCATTTGCATCTTTTCATGCATAAACAGGTGATTTTGAAGCTTAAGGAGCATGGAAGCAATGCTGAGGAAGGAGTGAAGCAATCATGAAAGGAAAGCAAGAGAGTTAAGGCTGAAATAACAAGGTCCGGAGTCCAACTCGACCCCACACTCGACCAGACACTCGACCGTGTGCTGAGAAGGACTCGACCGAGTGGACAATGCACGAGAGAAGCCAGCTCGACCTGCCACTCGACCGAGCACAGGTCGAGTTGACCGAGCCGTTGACTATTTTGTCTTTTAGCATTTTTAGGGCTTCCACTCCCTCCTATAGTCTTGTACCTGCAGCCACAAAAGGAGTCAGCTTTTTAGATATTCTCAAAAACCTAGTATTTACCTTTTGGGATTTATTCCTTTTGCTTTTTATTTTCCTAGATCTTGTACTTGAAAAGACTAAATTCCTCAATATTGTTAGTTTAATAACTTTCTTAATATTGAGAATTTAAGTTTCATTTCTTTTTCAATATTGTAGATCTTTGTTTTATCTATCTAATGATGCAAGTTTCAATCTTTTCTGGGTTTATGATTTTGATGTTTATCATGTGTTCTTGTGAGTAGTAGTTTAGGATCTTGAGGATGGGTTAGGCTGGGCTGTGAATGAGGTTTGTTTGGCTTGATCAAGCTTGATTGTTGTAGATCTCTTCTAGGGTAGATGTTCTTAATGCTGATCCTATATCTGAGAGGGTAGGATCTGATTTCAAGCATCTTAGCATCACACCAATGTTTAAGAGGCATAGATAAGGCTAGATCTAGAGCTTACCATCTTGCTTGCTAAGAGATTAGAGGTTTTGTTTGGTATGAGACATATTTCTTACTGCCTGCTTGTGTAGATTCTTTACTATGTGAGAGCAAGTCTAGAAATGCATAGGTTTGATTGTTTCTTGACCATGAGAGTGGGAGAAACTTGTCTTGGATTCATATGTCTAGAGATTAGCTCATGTTGTTTGAGATTTGTTGATCAAGTTAGATAGCCTCAATCATTAGTCCAGCCCATGAATCCCTCCTCAAGTCCTTCTTTGTTTATTGATTTTACAGTCTTAATCCTGTTGCTTGATTGTAGTTTGATCCGTCTTTGCATTACTCTGTTTTTATTGCATTGCTCTGTTTCTGCGTTTAGTCTAGCTCGACCACTCACTCGACCTACACTCGGTCGAGTGCTGGCTCGAGTTCATCCCCAGAACTCTGCTATTTATGATTTGTGATTGTCTTGTTTCATTCATGTTCCATTTCTGCTGCCTGTTCATTATTGTCTTGCATTTGTTCTTTAGCTTAGTTTCTATTTCTGTTGGTTGCATCATTACTGTCTTAATCATTCTATTTCATTTGCATTTAGTTCTTAGTTCATTTAGTTTACCTTCTGCACTTTACATTTTCATCATAGGATTGTTTAGTGGCAACATCCTTTTCATCTGGCTTAAATTAGATCTTTATGCATATCTTAACTGTTTACAACCACTCAAATTGGATTGATACCCCTTATACTGCAACTGCATAAGGGGAATTGAAACACCTTACCAATCATTGCATACATTCATCATCATCCATTCCATCATAACCTGTCCACCACAAATATCTGGTTTCAATTTGGCGCCGTTGCCTATTTGAGTGTGTTTTTGTGACAATTAGGATCCATAAAAGTCTAAGATTAAGTTCGTTTATCCACTTGTTCACTACTGATCTCATTTCTTCTCCTGCTTGTCTGTGATTGAGTTTCGGTACCAGCTCGACCATCCACTCGACCACCACTCGACCGAGTGTGTGCTCGAGCACCTGATCGAGTCAGAAGCCGGATACAAATAGACAGTTCCCAGTCGACTCGACCACCCACTCGAGCCTGCGCTCGACCGAGTGCCTGTCGAGTCAGTAATCTGTACTCTGTTGATGCAAACAAGGTCCAAGGGTCCTCACAATCTTCAGAGACTCCTTGATCACATCAACAAACCACCAAGCAACTGAGACAGCGAAAACAAGGATCTATCAGGAACAAACGAATTCCTACTAGTGCTAAACTCTTCAAGTCATGAGAGCTCCATTGTTCCTAGAGCAAGAAACACACTTGAACCACCAAACCCACATAACAGCTAAAGCTCTTACTCTTTGCTGTCAACAACTTTGAGATCAAAGTGGATTGATCTCAATGATTCAAGCCAACAAGTTCCATGGGTTGCCAATGGAAGATCCCCTGGACCACCTTGATGAATTTGATAGGATGCACTCACCGAGACTGATCAATGGTCAGAGTGAGGACACAAGTTGTTAAGGCTATTTCCATTCTCACTTGGAGATAAGGCTCACCTTTGGGACTCTTAACTACTGGAGCAATAACCACATGGGATGCTTGCGAAGCTTTCTTGGCCAAATTCTTTTCCAATGCTAGAAGCGCTAGAATTGGTAAAATCTCTTTGGGTTTGCTCAAAGGAATAATGAGAGTTTTTTTGAAGCTTGGGAAGGTTTAAAGGATTCCAGACTCGGTGTCCTCACCATGGCTTCAGCAATGAGTCCCTTTTAAGCACTTTGTATAGAGTGGTGCTTCCCAAGATCAGAATGCTTCTTGACACAGCCTCAAATGGAAACTTCCTCAACAAAAATGTTGAAGGATGGGAGTTGGTTGAAAATCTTGCTCAATCAGATGGCAATATAATGAGGACTATGAAGAACCATAAGGTCATCATCAACTGATCAAGAGGACAAGTACAAGAGGGATTTGAAGATGGTCAATGAGAAGCTTGACAAGATCCTTCTTAGCCAAAAAGTCCATTCACTTCATTGGAGAGGAAGAGGCTCCAGTCAAAAGGGAGACTGAGTTTGCTGAGTTGTTCTACATGCAAAACCAAGGAGGATTCAAAGGCTACAACCAAGGAGGTTTCAAAAAAACAATCTCTCATATAGGAGTACCAATGTGGCCAACCCTCAAGACCAAGTTTATCCACCTCAACAGCCTCCAGCAACAAAGCTACATCCCTAAACAACAACATCAAGTGTTCCAGCCTCCATTGTGTCCCACCAGGGGTTTCAGACTAACAAGGCCAGGAACAAGACTTAAGGGCAATGATGCAACAGTTGTTGATTGGGCAAACACAAAAGGAAAGATTGAGGAGGCCAAACAGTTTGCTGAGTTGAATCAAGACTCACATCACAGTACAATGATCTAAACATGAAGTTTGAGGGTCTTAACTCAAGAGTGAAGTATATGGAGAGTAACATTGCCTCTACTTCAGCCCCTAAACCTAGCCAACTCCCTGGAAAAGCTGTCCAAAATCCAAGAGAGTTCACAGCCAAGGCCATTCAAGTTCATGAGGAAGAAGTCACTGAGGACAGTGAAGTCCAAGTTTGGGGGAATTTATCAGTTACTGAAGCCCCAAGTGATGTTTTTTGCAGGTGCGACATTGCACTCGACCAGGTACTCGAACAGCCACTACCGAGTTGCATGCTCGAGTGGTTGATCGATTGCAGATACAGAAGCTGTTAAGCCTGCTAGATACATTCCTCCTGTTACCGCCTCTACCATTCCCGGGACGTTTCAAGGCTCAAAAGATAAGGGAATTGAGGGGAGATCATTGAGAACAAGGAGAAGATAGCTTTGCAACAAGAGAAAGAGGAAAAGCCTTGAAGGAAGAGGTTATAGAGAAGAAGGAAGTGATAGCTATTGAAGCCATCATTACTTACCAAAAGAAGAGAGACCTGCTTTGGAACAGTATGTTCACATTCTCTTTATAAATTTTTACTTGAGATGTCAAAGAAAAGGGCTCATGACCAAGATATGAAGGACTTGAAAGAGATTGGAAAAGCTATTGTCCCAACAAAGCTTGAAGATCAGGCTCATTCGACTTACCACTGTTCCATCAGCTACATGCACTTCAATAAGTGCCTTTGTGATTTAGGAGCTTCAGTAGCTTGATGCCATATTCAGTGGCTGAAGTTGGGGTATAAAGACTTCAAGGATAGCAACTTCTATGTCAGTCTAGCAGATGGATCCAAGAGGGATGTGGTTGGAATGATTGAAAACCTCCCTATCAAAATAGGAGGAGCAAGGATCCCAACTGATTTTGCAATCATAAGCATGGAACAAGAGCCTAAAGACCCTCTTATCTTGGGAAGACCATTCTTAGCTACAGCTGGGGCTGTTATTGATGTGAAGATGGGGACTGTCAAGCTCCACTTGACTGAAGACTTCACTATGAAGTTTGACATCAAACAATCACTAATGCCTTCCAAATATGATCCACACCCTTAAACTATGGAGGATAAGGCTAGGTCTCAAGTAATGCTGAGGGGTAAGCTAACCTTTCAAAGAAGATTGGAGAAGCTAAAGGGTTCAGTTCAAGTGCTAGCTGGTTTAGTGAAGGAACTTCAAGTTCAGCTCAACAAAAGGTCTTTGAAGAAGGCAAGACCAAAACTCAAGTTTAAGAAGAAACATGGTTCAAGTGTCAAGGAAGTAGTGATCAAGAAGGAGCACCAAGGTTACCAAGCAGAACCAGGAGGGATTTCATCACCTCCTTGGTCTCCTAATCAAGCTTAAAGAGCTATAAGAAGTCAAGCTTAGTGACTCTAAACAAGCTCACTAGGGAGGAAGTCCCTAAGGTATCCTTTGTAAATATAGTTTATTTTCCTAGTAGTTTTGATATGTTTTATTTTATGTTTGTGTTGGACAGGCTTTTGAGGAAGAATGTAGTTGGATAAAGAAAGATTTGGACTTGGAAAGGAGACTCGCAAGCCCACTCGACCAAGACCACAAGAGGTACTCGGCCGAGCTGGATACTAATAGAAGCCCATTTGATTCCCATTCTTCTAGAATGATCAAGTGGAGGGAAGAACAAGGAGAAAAATTTTGAAATTTCAAAATTTTTCAAGGAGCTCGACCACGTCTGGGTCGAGTGTGGGTCGAGTGGCAGCCAAAGTAAGTCAAATTCCCATTTCGAATTTGAATGGTATGGACTCCACCCTTGTCTCCTTGTCCCTTAGCTTCTTTATATAGTCCTTGCTCGATCCTACACTTCTCACATTCTCTCATTTGCTCAAAACATTTAAATTCAAGCTTTAAAATCTCTTTCAAAGTTCATCTCTTGCTCAAGTTTTGTTCTTTCAAGTTTTTGGGTCACTAACCTATTAACTTTGTGCTTTGAGTCTATTCCCTTCAGTTTCTTTTGAAAATGTCTTCCAAAATTACCAAGTCGCACCAAACCGCTGCAAGCTCCATGGAACGTCGTGATGCTGACCTTGAATCAAGAGGTGAAGCTGAGAGAGTCACTCGACGGACCACTCGATCAACCACTCGACCGAGTGGCCGTTCGAGATGGGTCGAGCCAGGTGCCGCGTCCAAGGAGAGAGCGAGTTGAGGAAGATCCTGAGAGGACCGAAAGTGAGGAGGAAAGAGAGCCTACTCTTAATGAGTTTATGAGGAAGCACAAGGCCAAGGGAAGAGGCCAGCTGAAGTTGAGCAAGAAGAAAGTGAAAGTGAGTGAGGAGGAAGAAAGTGAAGAAGAAGAATTGATGGATGATGGAGAAGCTGAGTCTTGTGGGCTGACAAAGAGGCAACTTTATGATGCTTTCATGAGGATGGAGTTCTTGGGAACTAGGTATCCACACAAGGAGACCATGCAGAAGCTTGCTATTGATGAGGATGTAGAATATCTCTTTGAGAAGAGCAATCTCACCAAGTTTATGGGGCTTTGCATGGAGGGCTACAAAGAGGAGAGTTGTGAGTTCCTTGCCACTGTCAAGCTGCACACATATGCAAGGAAAGATCCTGAGGCTGGGGCTGGTCACATCACCTTCACAATCAAGGGGAGGAAGCATGAGCTTTCAATAAAAAAGATAGCCAATGTGTTTGGATTTGAAACTGGCAGCCATAGGAGCTTGAGAATACCAAGAGAGAGCTCTACTCAGTTTGGGAAACCATTGGGGACAACAAGCTCTACTCTCCTCCAACTCCAAGAGCTCAAATAGGAGCCCAGTCTTAAGGTACTTCCATAAAGCCCTTGCAAACACCTTCTTTGCAAGGAAGGAAACTGGGAACATCAATGAGGGAGAGCTGAAGATGATTGACTTGGCTCTCAATGGGATCATCCTCAAGGCAAGAGATGGAACCATCATCCTTGGGAGCACTGTAGAGACTGATCTTGCAATGGTGCTCATTGACCACATGATTTACTTGAGAAGCTGGGTAGGAAAGTTGGAAAACAAGGGGTCAAGAGGAGCACTTACCATTGGGGCATCATCACTCCAATCCTTCAAGCTGCTAAAGTTCCACTTAGAGAGAGAGTGTCTCACCAAGATGGATTGACTCAAGCTACCTCACTTCTACTCTCAGCCCCGAGGAAATGCATCAAGGGAACCACATTTTCAACTATGAGCTTCCAACACTTGGGAAAAAGCAACTCATATTGCCTAACCAAGAACTCACCACCATTCAAGAGGGAGCCAACATTGACTTTTGGCCAGCTGAGGAGCATTGGTTTGATGGAGTGGTTCAACCTAGAGTTGAAGAAGCTGGAAATGCACAAGTAGCTGATGGAGAGGAGCAGTTCTACTTTGAAGACTATGAGCCCAACCCAAGAGATAGTAGAGGAGTGAGGGAGAATGCCAAGAGGTTAACTCTTTTGCAAAAGTGGGGCAAGTGGCAAGGAAAGAGGTTTGATAAGCTGAAGAAGAAGGTGACCAACATGGCTAAGTCATCAAAGGCTTAAAGAAGGAGATGCTGAGCTGAAGAGTGGAAACTCATCTCCTAGCCATTCAAGCCCTTTGAGGAGAAGTAGCTCAACTAGAGCACTTTCAAGGGTTGCGAATCCTGTGGAACCAGCTAGGGCTTCAATGTATGAGCCAATTCAGAGGAAGAGGAGCTCAAGTACCCGAGAACAGCAGTTTCGAGGCACTCGACCGGGTCACTCGAGCACCCACTCGACCGAGCACCACCAGTGCACTCGACCGAGTTCCAGCCCAGACAACCATATGGCTTCCACCTCCAGCTGCTTATCCAGGTTACCCTCCCATCCCACCCCAATACTTCACGGATCCAGCCCTACCACCAGTTCTACCAACAGTTCTCCCAGCAGCAAGGACAGAGTTATGACATCCGCAGTCAGCTCGACCCCCCACTCGGACATGCACTCGACCGAGTCACGGTCGATCGCCATCGTCGAGGCCCCAATCCCCTCTCCAAGTCACCAACAAGACCCCAGCTACACCTTTGATAGCATGCAGGAGGATGTGGATAGTTTTTTCTACAATTCTTGAGGTAACACTATCACCTTTCATTGTAAATACCATTTGCATTTCATATTGTGTGTTTTGTTTTAAGTCTTGAATCCTCAAACAAATTTCTTTCACACAAGGGACTGTGTGATTTAAGTTTGGGGGAGGGTTTGAGATAGCATTTGACATTGTGTTTTGTTTTCTTATTTCAAATTTTTAGCATCATCATGTTAATATTTGCATAGCATCTAAGGCATAGAAAAACCCTAAAAATTTGAAAATTTTTTGCAAAAATCTTTATAAAAAAAAAAGAGTGTTCATGTAGTTTGCTTCATGTATTTTGTTTATCATATAGGACTGCTTGCATTAGGGATCTATGATGAGTATTTCCTTGTTAGCTTGCTCATTCACTAGACTAGGATCAATGCCCAAGTTAATAGTACTTTGATGCTAGTTGAGTGGTTAGAAGCATAAGATTGAACCAAGCATTGAATTCCTGCATTGCATTTGGTCTAAATTGAAGCATGTTGTGATTTGATGCCATTTCCTATCTATAAGAACCTAATATTGACTTTCAATTATCAATGTGTGCATTGCTTTAAACTCATGGATACCATATACATATTTGGATCATCTTTCTCCTTTTTACCACTCTTGTTGATCCAAGTAGCTGATTTCCTCATTAAGAATCAGTTTCCCCTACCCTTAACCAACCCTTCTTTCAAGCCATGTTTATTCTTGAGTGTGTGAGGCCTATTTTTAGGATTGAGCTTGGTAGAAAGTGTTAGGTTTGAACTGACAAGAGTAAAGCCTTGTGTAGTTCTAGTTTGCATTTTTCAAACTAGATAGGACTAGGTGGTTCATTTGTTGGGTTTGGGACTTGGAAGTTAAAAAAAAAAAAAAAAAAAAAGAAGAAAGAAAAAGGGTAGAGTCTTTAAGAGGAGATTGTGTTTAAGCAAGGTCTAGTGAAAGGATGGGAAGCAAAAATTGTTGAAGATGGTTCTAGTTAAAGAAAAGAAAAGAAAGAAAAGAAAAGTCTAGCAAACTTGTATGTCTTAAGAATAAGAAGAAAAGAGAACCATAGCAAATAAGTAAGAATCCCCCATCCCACTAGAAAGATCAAATAAGAAATCTCCTAAGACTTGAAAATCAAAAGAGAAAAGGGTGAAAGAGAAAAGAAGAAGTTAAAGGGTAGCACTAGGATCATTTGGGTTTAGATTGCTAGGATAAACACTTTGGGTACCTTTGGGTAGACAAGGTTTTATTCTTGTATGTGTCTAGGTGTTCTTACCTTTAGCATTCTTCTAAAGCTCAATCCATTTTTTATGAGAGAACCTTGATATTGATAAGCCCCACTCTAAAAAGAGACCATCATTGTCTCAAAGCCTTTACCTCCAAGCCAAATGAGTTTAAGCATTGCATAGAATTGATTCATGTTCTTGATTAATGAATGTTAAAGGAAATGGTTGATTTGAATGCATGTGGATATCTAAGGCTCAAATCAGTAAAGGTTGTGACATGCTTGTCTAAAGTCTTTAAGTACAGCTCATTCAACTTGCATCATAGTACTAGTAACTTGGACATTGATTCTAGATGGTCTGTTTGCAAGCTTTAGGAGCTGAGATCCCACTTTCAAACCTCACCTACATTCTTATGTCTTGCTTATTTGCTTGAGGGCAAGCAAAGACTAAGTTTGGGGGTGTTGATGTTCATATATTTTACCCTGTTTTCCCTTAGTATATTCACATCTTTTGCATCTTTTGCTATCCATTTTCACCATTATTGCATAGCTTTAGGACTAATCATGCATTAGAGTTTAGTTGCATTGCATTTGCATCTTTTCATGCATAAACAGGTGATTTTGAAGCTTAAGGAGCATGGAAGCAATGCTGAGGAAGGAGTGAAGCAATCATGAAGGGAAAGCAAGAGAGTTAAGGCTGAAATAACAAGGTCCGGAGTCCAACTCGACCGCACACTCGACCAGACACTCGACCGTGTGCTGAGGAGGACTCGACCGAGTGGACAATGCACGAGAGAAGCCAGCTCGACCTGCCACTCGACCGAGCACAGGTCGGAGTTGACCGAGCCGTTGACTATTTTGTCTTTTAGCATTTTTAGGGCTTCCACTCCTCCTATATAAAGCCTTGTACTGCAGCCACAAAAGGAGTCAGCTTTTAGATATTCTCTAAACCTAGTATTTACCTTTTGGGATTTATTCTTTTTGCTTTTTATTTTCCTAGATCTTGTACTTGAAAAAGACTAAATTCTTCAATATTGTTAGTTTAATAACTTTCTTAATATTGAGAATTTAAGTTTCATTTCTTTTTCAATATTGTAGATCTTTGTTTTATCTTTCTAATGATGCAAGTTTCAATCTTTTCTGGGTTTATGATTTTGATGTTTATCATGTGTTCTTGTGAGTAGTAGTTTAGGATCTTGAGGATGGGTTAGGCTGGGCTGTGAATGAGGTTTGTTTGGCTTGATCAAGCTTGATTGTTGTAGATCTCTTCTAGGGTAGATGTTCTTAATGCTGATCCTATATCTGAGAGGGTAGGATCTGATTTCAAGCATCTTAGCATCACACCAATGTTTAAGAGGCATAGATAAGGCTAGATCTAGAGCTTACCATCTTGCTTGCTAAGAGATTAGAGGTTTTGTTTGGTATGAGACATATTTCTTACTGCCTGCTTGTGTAGATTCTTTACTATGTGAGAGCAAGTCTAGAAATGCATAGGTTTGATTGTTTCTTGACCATGAGAGTGGGAGAAACTTGTCTTAGATTCATATGTCTAGAGATTAGCTCATGTTGTTTGAGATTTGTTGATCAAGTTAGATAGCCTCAATCATTAGTCCAGCCCATGAATCCCTCCTCAAGTCCTTCCTTGTTTATTGATTTTACAGTCTTAATCCTGTTGCTTGATTGTAGTTTGATTCGTCTTTGCATTACTCTGTTTTTATTGCATTGCTCTGTTTCTGCGTTTAGTCCAGCTCGACCACTCACTCGACCTACACTCGGTCGAGTGCTTGCTCGAGTTCATCCCCAGAACTCTTGTTTATGCTTTGTGATTGTCTTGTTTCATTCTATTTGCATTTCTGTTGCATTTACTTAGTATCTCGTTCATTACTTGTCTTGTATTAGGATTTTTAGTGACAAACATTCTTTACATCTGGCTTAATTTAGATCTTTATGCATATCTTGACTGTTCACAAACACTCAGATTGGATTGACACCTCTTATACTGCAACTGCATAAGGGGAATTGAAACACCTTACCATCCATCCATTCTTTGCATACATTCATCATCATTCATCCATTTCACCACCATACAAATACTTGTTTCAATTTGGCGCCGTTGCCTATTTGAGTGTGTTTTTGTGACAATTAGGATCCATAAAAGTCTAAGATTAAGTTCGTTTATCCACTTGTTCACTACTGATCTTGTTTCTTCTTGCTGCATGTCGTGATTGAGTTTCGGTACACGCTCGACCATCAACTCGACCACCACTCGACCAGTGTGTGCTCGGCACCTGATCGAGTCAAAGCCGGATACAAATAGACATCAGTTCCCAGTCGACTCGACCACCCACTCGAGCTTGTGCTCGACCGAGTGCATGTCAGTCAGTCATCATGTTTCCACAGCAGTATGTTCCATTCTGTACCATGGCAACACATCAACCAGGATTCCAGGCTCAATGGTGTCACCTCAGTGTTTCAAACTTCACAAGCCCAAGAACTGACTTAAGAGCTATGATGCCAACTTTTGCTTGGGACAAGCAGCTGGCAGATTGAGGTAGCAAAGCAGTTTGCTTTGCTGAACCAAACGTTAATTTATTCTAGTGACCTAAACTCCAAGGTCAAGTACATGGAGGGCTCCATTGCTCCTACTTCAGCTCCTTACGCCAAACAAACTTCTTGAAGAACCTATTCCCAAACCAAGGGTTTACAAAGTAAAGCTCTTAATCTCTATGAAGATGCTGTCACTGAGGACAGTGAATTGAGTGGGAGGATTGGTCATTTATGAAGCCTAGGTGAAGCTTGTGCATAAGCAGACTGAATCCGTCAAAGCACTCGACCAAGTGCTCGAACAGCACTCGACCGGAGTGTTCGATCGAGTGGTCGATCGAGCCGAGGACACAGAAGCTGTTAAGCCAGCTAGAAATACATTCCTCCGCTTACAAACCACCTCTACCATTCCAGGACGTTTCCAGGCACAGATAAGGGAACTGAGGGAATTATTGAGAAAAAAATGATGGCTTTGCAACAAGAGGAAGGACAACTTTGAAAGAAGAGGTTGTCATTGAGAAGAAAGAGGAAGTGATTTTGAAGGAAGAAGTAGTCATTGAAAAGAAGGAAGTAATGGTCATACAACAGAGAGATCATTGAGAAGAAGGAGAATTGCTATACAAGGAATTACCATTGGGAAGAGGAGAGAGGGCCTGACTTGAGCAAATTTGTTCAGAATCCTTCCACAAGGACATGCTTTTGAAATATCAAGATGAAAGCTCAGGAACAAGACATGAAGGACTTAGAGAGATTGGGAAACTGTTATACCAAACAAAACTTGAAGACCCTGGATCATTTGATCTACCTTGCTCCATTAGTTACATGCACTTCAAAAATGCTTGTGTGATCTAGGAGCTTCAGTGAGCTTAATGCCATACTCAGTGGCTGAGAAGTTGGGGGTGAATACTTTTAAGCCTTGCAACCTCTATATTGGCATAGCAGATGGATCCAAGAGGGATGTGCTTGGGATGATTGAAAACCTCCCATCAAGATAGGAAATGCGCAAGTCCAACTAATTTGTGCAATCATGAATATGAACCGGAAGAGAGAAAGATCCTCTCATCTTGGGAAGACCATTTCTTAGCCACATTTGGGGCTGTTATTGATGTGAAGATGGGAACCATCAAGCTCCACCTTGCTGAAGACTTCACTATGAAGTTTGACATCAACAATAC